>JAIPMN010002686.1:0-33733 GCA_020650975.1 Apostichopus californicus | reverse complement strand
ATGCCCCCCCCCCCCCTCCTAACTTTTCAATCACAGCATCTCCTGAGATACATACATTATATTATAGCAGTTTCTGATCTGGTCCTTGTGTATCTCTTTGCCATTATTGCAGCCTTTGATTGTCCAGTTGGCTTTGAATACTCCCGTTGCGGGTCCAGCTGCCCCAATACATGCACAGAGAGGAATAGAACGGCCACCTGTGAGAATAACTGTCAGGAGACCTGCCTCTGTCCAGAGGGTCAAGTACTGGACGGTAACCACTGTGTGTTTGAGAACGAGTGTGGTTGTCTCTTAGAGAGTGGAAGATACATATCCGTGAGTTTCTTAACCTCATTCTACGCCGTTAAATTTTATTCGTTGAACATAACGTAGGTAAAGTGTGTGTGGCAAAAGAAGAATAGTCTTCAAATAATGATTTAATTTGCTTACACTTTGCTTTAAAGGCATTGAAGACTCGCCCCAAACCGTGTGCCGCCCTGTGAAAAAGTTAACTTTCCGTTGCTTGCATGTGACGTTTTTCTCTTGTCGCTACAAAATGCTGACAGTAATGAAACGTGATACCTTGTTATCTTTAGCTGGACCTGAGATGTCCATCGCTGTATCGTTTGTACACTGTGCTGTGGGTATTGACCGCAGCTGTATGTACTGACTGTACACTAGTGTCTAAATACCGAAGGTAGCAAGCTGATGTGTGTGTGTTTTCTGGGGTCTATGATGGTGTCTAACATTACACATTATTCAAATCTAGGTCAGATTACCGGCATTAGACGTTTCTTTTTGCGCAAGTCTTCACATACTTGGGGTACAACCTTGGGGTATTTACCAAAAATGACCAGCCACACCCCCCCCCATTCACCCCAACCTATTTGGAAATTTTTCTGCTAACATTGTTATATACACCAAGAGATATCATTTTATTGCAAAATTGATCAACTAATTGCAGAGAGGAGAAACATGGACGTCAAATAATTGCACGGAGCTCTGTACCTGTGAAGGAGGACATCTCGAATGTGACTATGTTTACTGCGATGAGAACGCCCAATGTGTCATAGAGGACGGGGAAAGAAAATGTCGCTGCGATGAAGGATTTGTCGGTCACGGACAAAAGTGCATACCAGGTTTGATGCTACTCCACATGTTGACATTGTGCAGCAATCTATGAATGTTGTTCTTTTTAGTCGGAGACGTGTTCTTTGCTGTTTGATCACTTTCTGTTCGGTTAATTGGTTTCCTTTGGTACGTAGAACAGATATCCAGATTGAATAGCTCGACGTGTCTTCCCTGGGGATTAATTTAGTCCAGGGTTGTATTGAATGACAACTGGTGTTATTCTTATACAAATGTTACACAAAGTACTCTAGACTGGATATAGGCCAGTTGTTGGAGCTGAAGAGTGTTTTTTTTTTCTCGTTTGAATTCTGTAGATGCAATGTGTACAGTGTATGGTAAGCAGACTTGGTCTATTGCACAATGTTGTTACTATTAACATCTGTTAGAATGGAGAGGTACCCCCATTTAAAATGCATGTTGTGTTCCATTTTGGAAAGAGAAAATGTCACAAACATCAAAATGCTGATGAAGTCATCATTAAATTCCCAGCTAGAACAACCATTTCAACAGCCCATGGAGTGATTTCTGACAATACTATTGACTAAAAGGAAGCAATGGCAAACTGCTCGTATCAAAGCTATCTACCATAATATTTATATGAGAAGGTTCAGTAGGTTAATATGATATGCTTTTGATGCATTTGTAACACCTACGTGTCATGATGGTTCTCTCCCTCCAGAAACTGGAATTTGCCTGGTCTGGGGACGAACACATTTCCTTACCTACGATGGTGTTAGCCATGACTGGCGTGGTGAATGTATTTACACCTTCGTCCAGACCTGTGGAACTCTACCTGCCGGCCTGAAGGAATTCCGTCTGACCGGGGATTTCGATCCCCTCACAGTGACGAAGAAGATCTTCGGTCTCAGGAGGGTCCGTCTTCATTATGAAGGTCACGAGTACAGGATCGAAGAGAACAGAGTGCTCTTGGATGGGTTGGAGGTCACCCTTCCTCTCAGACATAATGGGGTCAACATATACCTCAGACCAATCTTCACGGTAACTACAGGTCTTTCCATTATGCGTGTCCTTTAAGTATAACTCTGAGAACCTCAGCATGTTCAAAGCATTCCTCTCAGTTTAACTTTCATTAGCAAACCACAGCAAAGGAATTGTCTCACAGTATTTATATGGTTTGGCATATTTTTCAGAATGCTGCAAATGAAATTTTATATGATCTATAATTAAGAAAAAAAGGAATTGCTGGGTTTGGTTGGTCATGTTTGCATGAGCTAGGGCCTTTGTGACGTCGCTAATTTAATTGTTCTTGTAAAATGCATAAATGTCTAAAACTAAAAATTATAATTAAAATTCTTATGATGACAGGGATTGTTACAAGTTTAACTCATAGTCAGTTTGTTTTCATCAAAGTAGTATTATATAAAAATATTAGAATTATTACAAAATATTTCAAAAGTTGGATATGAACTGAATCTAAGAAAGCCAACACACTTTCCTTTTCATCTGTGTCCTGATGATTACTCATGCATGACAGAAGTTCACTACATATTATGTTTCATAGCTGTCTTTTGGATTTCAACCCTCAGATCCTAGAAACAGACTTTGGACTGAGAATTCTCTACAACCAGAATGCTAACTTTAGAATGCACCTGATTTCTGACTATGGTGGTGCAGTCTGTGGCCTGTGTGGGAACTTTGACGGCAGGGAGGACAATGACTTCACCATGCCTGATGGTGCCCTGGTTGGTATTTTTAATAAAATATTTTCGACTTTATATAATTTTAAAGATGCTGTCATTTTCATTGTCTATGCAAGCTTGAATAACATGCTATTTTGCGACTTTATTTTGTGCCTATTCTAGTTGTTTTTTGATAATTTAAATGAAAACTTCTTCATCATACTTCTCAGTATTGATCAGTCAAATGTGAACTGTCTCTGCACTCTTCCAGATGTATTTTTTTCTTTCGAAAAATTTTTGAAATAAAAATTGAACTGATTTCAAGAATTTCATATATGTTTTTATCCCATGACTTGACACTGTTACAACAAGTACTATTGCATGGTATAATAACATGTTGACCTTTATATGTGGGAATGGACATTGAAAACTGTCAGTGAACAAATATTGTACACTATGACAAGATCTCCCATCAAACTTTTCATCAGTTGACCCATTTCTGTCAAAATTAAACTATGACTTATCTTAGACTGACTGATCAAAGATTGTCAGTGTCTAACAGAAGAACCATGCAGTTTCCTCTGACATTGTAAAAAGTTAAATGCAACACCCCCACCATTACCTTTTTTCCTTTTTCTGGAAGATGATTCAGGAGATGTTCCCAGCATGCATCTCTTCAAGTTAATACCACACAGTGCAATTACAGGTCAAAATCTTGACACTGTGCTGTCAGTAAAGTTTTCATTAATAATCCCATGTCAGACTGCGATGTTATATTCTTTATGTGTTACTAGGCAACAGATGTATATGAATTTGGTAATTCATGGGCTGTGGATAATTGTGCAGTTGTCACGGAAACTCCAAATCCTTGTGCGGAAGACAACCATCTTCGGCAGCAGGCTTCAGATATGTGTTCAGCTCTTGACAGTGGTGAGTATATATCCCACAAATTTCTTTGACTTTTCAACAGATGTCAGAAAGCTAGAGGTTTCTTCAATGCAAAGTATTCAATGTCACCCTTCCCTGTCTAAGAACTACTGTATTATATGTTGTCATCCCTATTTGTAGTCTCCAGTTGTATTTATGTAGTCTCCAGTTGTATTTGTGTAGTCTCCAGTTGTATTCCTTACAGACAGGGTTTGAAAATTAAAGCAGGATCTCCTTAAAACAAAAGCAACCTGTGACAATTCAATAATCTTCAAAATTTTCAGATGAATTCTCAGTTTGTCGAGGTCCGGCTGATTTTGGTTCCTTCTATGCTGCTTGTGTTGATGACCTTTGCTCCTCTCATCTCAGCGAAGAGCAGCTCTGCGAGAGTATCGAGGCTTACGTGGCCATCTGTGAAGAATCCACTAGTCTCCCTAGCAACTGGAGGGAAGTCGTCCCTGAATGCGGTAAGTGTTAAAACCAAGTCTGTGTGGATGGTAAAACTTTAAAAATTAATAAGTTAATTGATCTTCATGAAAACAGGGACTTTTCTCTCCCTGTCTCTAGTTGAACATGAAACAAACTGACCCTTTTCAGGCATTCACAAACAAAATACATTGATAAACCTTTCAGTAAACGTCTTATATCTGACTTACATTGTTTCTTCTTGGCAGCCTTTGATTGTCCTGAAGGAATGGTCTACACTGCTTGTGGCAGCGGTTGCCCTGCAACCTGTGTCGACCCAGAGGGTCAGACCAACTGTTCCGAGTCTTGCACCGAGACCTGCACTTGTCCTCATGGACAAGTGCTAGATGGAGATAACTGCGTACCTCTAGAGGAATGTGGCTGTGTCATGCAGTCTGGTTTCTACCTCTCTGTGAGTGACAATCCTTTTTCTTAGTTATCCAGTCAACTGTAGGCCGAAACTTCTTTTTTATTAAAGTAGTTGGATTTTTCTTTAGTATGAGTATGCTGTAAGTTTTGGTAATTTTAATGTATTGCAACAACAAGACTTATAGAGATAATCTGAGGTCTGGTTACTATGCATAAGACTAAGAAAGGATATTTGTTATATGCATTTTGGTTCTGACTCTCTTTTCTATTTTGTAGTTCATCAATCTTTATTAATATTATCAATATTATGTCACGCTTATAGCTTCAGAAGAGGAATACCACTAAAGATGTATTGTATCACTGTGCTGCTAAATGGGTGCACTTTCTTATAATGTTAAATTAATAAAACAAATATCTTAATCGGTTATCCATCCATTCAACCACCCACTCACTCACTCATTGGATCGTTCACCCACCCACTAACTCGATCAATCATCCACTAACCCAATCCCTAACCCACTCACCCACTCACTCACTGTAACATTGATGAAAGACCTCCAAAGGAAACATTTCCTTTCCATTTACTGGAGAACATCTTCTTTGAAATGTTTGTAGAATGGCCAGACTCAAGTCAGCGCAGATTGCTCACAGGTTTGCTCGTGTCGAGACCGTGAGTTGACCTGCTATGAATATTCATGTCATGTTAATGCAGAATGTGACCTGAGAGATGGTATACAAGAATGTTGGTGTCTGGATGGATTCCTTGGTGACGGCAGTTACTGCAGACCAGGTAGGCGGAGACTGGACTCCATGCTCTGTTTTAAAACTGAAATGAAGAATGCACTATAATTTATAGTCAAGTATTTTTACTCCTGTTAACAAGTGTTTTTGTCTTGGAGACTTGGTTGCTTAAAATAATTTACCAATTAACATTCTGCAATATTTGCTAAAATTATATGGAAGAGAATAGTTCATATTAAATTGGTTCCTTTTGTTTCAGGAAGTACAGCTCATCTTCATTGGATGAGCACAATTCAAGGGAATGCTGGCTATTGAAATGTGATTCAGGAGTAAGAAATACCTCGTTAAATTTCACATTCAGTGTTTTCCTGTGAAAAAAAGCATTTTTCTCCCAACAGTTGAGTTCAGTTGCGGTGCTTATATGAACAAGTAAGATACCTATATCATGCAAATTTTAATTTTTACTCTTTAGCAACCAGTATCTGTCGCATTTGGGGAGATCCCCATTACATCACTTTTGATGGCAGGTCACATGACTTCCAAGGAGACTGTGAATATAGTCTGGTAAAGACGATGGATTTAAGCCACAATTTGCCTGAATTCCAGCTGTACGTGGATAACATGAGAAAGAATCCAGATGCCAAGGGGACCTACCTCCGGCAGCTGAGACTGGTTTACGGGGGTCATGAGTTCATCTTGAGGAGAGGAGGTGGCGTACGACTAAACGGAAACAAAATCACCCTACCTCTCTATGACTACAATGGGGTCACAATCTATCTGAGCTTTCCAAACATTGTAAGTTGACTAAAGTAGGGACTGTGAATTGGGTAAAAGAGTAGGATTAGACATTGGGGAGGAGGGGAGGGGTTTAGAGGAGGGAGCAAGAAGGAGGAGGATATTCCACAAGTGGAGGATGCTTGGAATAAATTGGGTATTGTTCAATAGTATGTCTGACATGCATAGGTAAGTCACACACAAAGTTTCACCTTAACCACATCATTCTTGTTTTTGGAAAAGAAACATATAATTCACATATTAGTATGTTAACACAGCTTGCATGAATATTAATTTTTCTGTTCAAACAGTCTTGTTATTTACTATTATACATGCATCATTCTTAAATGGTTGTTTTACTACTTACTTTAAAGAAAGGAGTATTTAACTTTTAAATAAATTCCAGACAAGTTAATTAATATTTTGAATTTATTAGTGACTGCAACTACATAAGATGTAGTAGGATATTTTGTTTTTGATAGATTCTTGAAACAGATTTTGGTCTCTCTGTCATGTACAATCGGAGGGCAAGAGTGGATATAACATTATCTGCTGAATATGGAGGCCAGATTGGTGGCCTGTGCGGTGACTTTGATGAGAACAGACGCAACGACTTGAAACTCCCAGACGGAACTTTGGTTCGTTACTATAGCTTAAAACCCAGTTTTTCTGTTCTTAATTTACTTGTATTGTTTTAATATAATGCAAATGTTAATGTCATGTATATCTTGCTTCACAATATATTCCTCACAAATATTTCCTCTCAATGTGGTTTATTTATTGCATGGATTGTTTCTGAATTTGTCTTGTTCCGAATCCTAGTAATAACATTTCTTAGTAGATAAGGTTTAATTTCTTTGGAAAAATATGCTTATAGCACTCAAGTTTAATTCACCCTACACAGAGAAAGAGAGAGACAGAGTAAAAAGAAAAGATACCAGTATTAATGACTTCATATTGCAGCTTATGTTTCATAAATGTACTTGTCTTTATATTATTTTTTATTTGATTTGATTTCTTTCTAATTGTTTTGTTCTTTGTCATAGACAAGATCTGTTAATAAGTTTGGTAATTCTTGGGTGGTCGATGAGAAATCATGTACACCCAACGAGGAAGGAGAAGATCACCCAACGCCGTGCAAAGAGGACCCTACTTTAATGGCGGAAGCTGAGCGTCTGTGCAGTGCGTTGTCTCCACAGAGTGGTGAGCAACACAAGTAATTAATTAAATAAACACACTTAATGATCTAGTGATTCATGTCTCATTGCAGAGCCCCCCTCCTTGTTTGTTTTTGTTGCAGGCTGGGGGTGTGAATTTGACTTATTAAATTTTGCAGGGTGTCATTGTTTTCTTTATTACAATTGGTTTCATTCTTGGATGTTTCTGATTTCACTTCAACCCCTTTTCCAAAATGATATCAAGAGGACTTAAATCCGGTCAGCAATAAATGTGATAGGGAAGTTTAATTGTAATGAAAACTCTCTCAAAATATAAAACAAATATCTTGTTTGCTGCAAAATATCAGGCTTTAAAAGTCATGCTACATTTATAGGGGCTACCTTTTTGTTCAAAGTGTGTTGTTTTGGAGCGCCAGAAGGATATGAAGTTTTTTATTATTATCCCTTTGAAGGCTTCGATTCTCTATTCATGAGACATGTTCAAAGTTAACGTCACTAGGAATGAAATTTAAAGCTATTTTGTTTGAACAATCAATCCCTCATGTTATTTATTCATATTAGGTGGTTTTTCATTCAAGTTTATGTAACTTGGTTATGGTAAATGTGTCCATGAAGATAAATAAAAGTGTTTAACAAACCAATATATTCCTCCAGTTACACATTCAAACAACAAAACTAGACAATGTGTTATATTTTTGCCAAATATATTGTAGAGATTCTATTTCAGATGTTGTTGTCTTTTATTTGTCGATTTTGATTGTGCAGAACGTACGTAGATGCATGTTATTTTTAATATTTTTCTGATATTTTGAAATGTTTTGTGTTGTTGTTTTATGGATAGTTTGTATATATTTATGGCTATTTTTATTTTTGCAGATATCTTTGCTGATTGCAGAGGTAGTAGTATCGATGTGTTCTTTGATGCCTGCATCTTTGACCTTTGTGCTACCAACCTCAATACTTCCATTATCTGTGAGAGTGCCCAGGAATTTGCCTCTTCGTGTGAGGATGCGGGCGGTGTTCCCGGAGACTGGCAAGCTGCTCTTCCTCAGTGTGGTAAAGTCTTGAATCAATGTACTCATAACAATTAAAATGTGTAGACCTGTAGGATTTGTCAAATTAAGTTGATAAGAGATTGTGAATGTCCTCATATTACTTCCAAGATGGTCAATGTCTTTCATAATTTGTAACAATTTTTATCTGGAAATCTGAGTGAATTTTCAAACTCTGAGTGGATATTGTAGACATGTTTTTTTCCAGTAAATTCACTTATTCTTTAAAAAAACTTTGCGAAAGCGGCTTAGTTTGACATTAGACTAGTAGTTGCAACTAGTTTGAACTGGTAAAATATAATTCAAGAATTTTTTGTTTATTTGCTTTTTGTTTCTGAATGGTTACAAACATTTGACAGTTTTTGTGTCCTATGATATCTAGGGCTCAAATTTAGTTTGATTAAAAGAAAGAAACATTTTTCAAATATTTTCATATTTTTTCTTTTTCATAGATTTCAGATACTTTATATAAATAGCCAGAAGCAGTGACCTTTAAATTTGTAAATAAACGTCCTTTAACAATCATCACCAACTGGTATTCCTTTTCAGTTAACGATTGTCCCATGGAAATGTCATACACTGCCTGTGGTGATCCCTGCCCAGAGACCTGTGCCGACCAGGGTAATAAGAGAAACTGTTCGTTGGATGGTTGTATCAAGACCTGCGTCTGTCCGGTAGGACAGGTTCTGGATGGATTAGAATGTGTACCCTCCCAGGAATGCGGCTGTATTCTCCCTGATGGCCAGTACATACCAGTAAGAACCATCCTCTCTCTCAAACGCTTCTGTCTCTCAAATGCTTCAGATTTACAGAACTGTTTGTAAGTTGTAAATGCAGACCAAATGGGAGGAATAAATGATTGGTCATTGCTTTTCATTTGATGTGAAGAGCTTTGCGATAATTAGTTGAATAACCAATGACGAGATTGTTGACTTTCCGCTTCTTCCACAGAATCATTCGTCACACCTAAATTCAGATTGTGATCAGTTCTGTACTTGCATGGAAGGAGAACTAAGCTGTTTCAGCTATTCCTGTGATGCGAATGCAAACTGTACTATAGAGGGCGGTGTCCGTGACTGCCACTGCAATGAGGGCTATATCGGAAATGGAGCAACGTGCAGGAAAGGTATAGACGTCTTTTTCTCTCTATGAAATATTAGAGGCAACAGCAGATGCTGTATAATTTGTTTCTGCAAATAAAATATCGTAATTGCTTATTTTTAGATATTCATATCTTTTGATGAGGGTGTATACGTCATTGCAAACACAACCTCTGACCCCTGACACTGGTAGAAGAGGTGGGGCCATGGCCCTCCAAGGATTTACAGCACCACTGAACATTTGTATGAGCCATATACCCCCAATATCAAGCATGTGGTTGACTTCCTGCAACCAGACTCTATGGGTGTTTCATTGTTTGAATTCATAAATATATAAATATCACACCAAATGTCAATTTTCATACTTCAGCTCCCGGGGAAGCCAAAGCTCTCAAACCAGAACCAATAACTATCGTGGACTGTCCACCAGACATCAACAAAACTGTGCCAATCTGCGAAGGAGGCGCCATGATGAATTGGCAGCCACCCACGGCCGTGAGCAACGAAGGCCTGCAGGTGGATCTCATGATTGAGACGCATCATCCAGGAACATTCCTCGAACCAGGAGTTTATGAAGTACTTTACCAGTTTGAAGATGAAAACTTTAACAACGCCGAGTGTACATTTTCCATTAACATCGTTTCAGGTACGGGTATCTAAGTTTATGATCCAGTTATGTCGAAACCCTCCAACTGTAATTAAACAGCATAAACATGATTGGAGTTATTACCAATCGAGTAATGATATTAATTTCATTCTATAGTACCATTCTGTAATGTCTTTGGACCATCACACATAGCAAGAGAGAAATAAATTTAGAGTATTGGCAGTTGCTGGCCATGTCATTGGTAACTTGTAGCTATTTGCTGAGTATTATTCTATCCCAGCTAGCAGACCTTGAAAATGTGTACCTTTTGTCTTCAGAGAGAAGATGTGAATCCAAAATTAGTTTCCATAGGTCCTGCTGGTAATATAACTAGACACAAAAGAGGTTTAACTTTTTCATTCTTCAGTTGGAACCAAAAGTTGTAATACAAATGTAAATTGAGATATTTTGGTCTTCTTCTAAAAAACGTAATTATTTCTTTGTGCTATTTAGCTTTGGAGATCCCAGAAGGACATTGTGCAACCCCTGAAGGAGATATTCTTGAGGTACTTTAGAATTCTTTCATTTAATTTAATCTGTCATATATAGCTTGCTGTATTTTGTCATTCAATTCACTTGTAGGACACATGCAAGTAGTTTGATGTCTTAGTGTAATAAAGACATGCACTATGGAAATTTTCAAATCAATGGATGATATTTTTATGAGAACAAGTACAGTGGCAGAGCTAGGGGTATTGGTCAGGAGGGGCGAGAATGGTCTGTAGGGGCGCTTTCGACACTATCTAAGCGGAGCGCCACCACTGGTTGGTGTGTAGCGTACAGAAAATTTTTTTTGAGTAAAGATACTCCCTAGATCGCCGGAAATGACCCTAATTTGCTAATGGCTAATTTGCAGATAAACGAAGAATAAATAGGTGTCATCGCCAAATTACACCAACAAAATGTGACAAATGTCAATAAGTAGATGAGAGCGCAATAAAAAATTCAATAATCTAGAATAAGTAAAAAGTGGTAAAGAGCTGAAAAGGGCGCCAGCAGTCCATTTGAGTCCGTCAGGGGGGCATCCGCCCCCCCTGACTGTATGGACACTCCGCCACTGAACAAGTATTTATCAAGACTTTTTTTTTTTTTGGCACTTACAACATTATTTTTTGCTACTGTCTTGGGTAAGGCAACATTGTTTTGGGAGTGTCACATTTTTATTTTTATTATGTTTTGCCCTGGGTTGTTATGTTGTGCTATTCTATAGATAAAATCAAGATCAAGATGGGTGATTAGCATCTTTAATATATTCATGGTCTTCTGTTTCGGCTGATCTAACCTTACCTTGGTTTGGTTGCACCATGTATTATTGGTGACATCCCTATGTTCCAACGTCTCTATGTTCCGACGTCCCTATGTTCTGACAAAAAGTTACTTTAAGTTGTTTCATACAGTGGTAAATTGTGTTGGTGTTATGTTATGATAATTTATGCCATGTTAAGCTATGCTGTAGGTTGATATGGTGGATAAGGAACTCCTCTTATGTATTTTCTTAGAATGGCAATTCATACATATGCAGCGACTGTACAGAGGAATGTGTCTGTCATAATGGAGCCCTGGTCTGCCGAGATGTATCTTGCAGTCGATTTGCTACCTGTTCAATCCAAGGAGGAAAGAGAGGCTGCTACTGTCTGGATGGTTACCATGGTGATGGTGTCTCATGCGACCGATCAGGTTAGATTAATCTTTTAAAGATATTTTCCCAGAGATTTGAGAAGGGCTTAATTTGATCAAGCAAAACCCCATTCTTTTTGTGCTATTATTCAAACTAAGATTGCAGTGCATCAAGCTAAGACACATTGAAAACCAAGATAATCTCAGGAAGTCAACACCAAGGCTGGGTAATTAACAATGTTTGTTTATTTTACGAAGGAGATATGCAGCATACACATTTTAAAATTTGTAAACTGTAATATTTGCACTGAAAGCTTGCATAATTACACCCTACCAGAGGTGTTAATGCTCCCTATGTATGGTTTTAAAGTAAAGGAATACTGTTTCTATAACACTGAAGTTGCGAGTATGATCAACCGCAGCAAATCTAATTTTTTCTTCAATAACTGCAGATTGTCCGGAAGCCTTCCATGCTTTTGGTCCCTCATGCTACCTCTTTGCCGGTGGTCCAAGGTTGAACTTTGATGACGCCAGGTCGTTTTGTAAGGGGAGGGGGGCAGACCTACCAGTAATAGAGACCCAAGTAGAGAATGATTACTTGGCTGAGATGAATGGAGAAAACCAACGAGCATGGCTGTTAGCTGGAAGACATGCCGACAAAGGTTAGGACTTACAAATTTCCAATATTGTTATATTTGTGGGATTCTTTCTTCATAGTAACTTCATCAATTTCACTTAAAATGGTTCCATTTTGGTCAGTGCAAGAATTCATGGCTAAAGGTGAGTTAAACATACGGTAATTTTACTTTTAATGCAACTTGTTAAGAGTTTGGAGCTAAGACATCTGTTTTCATTGCTTTACAGACTACATCATGGAGAGGACAGGGACTTCATTGGAATACAAGTTTTTAGCTGATCCTTTACCAGAAGGCTTCAACTCGATCCAGTTTTCAGTCAAGGCCAGGGGGGAAGCTCACATTCTTCTTAGTACTGGGAAAGATGTATCCGAAGATGGATATGAAATAGGTAGGTGTAATTATGCATTCCATTGTAAAGACTAACTAACTGATCTCTAATTCTGGTACTGTTGTGTAGTAAACAGCATCAAAAGAAACACAGAAAATCAGTTGGTTTTCTGTTTGTTTATTTGAAAGACATATCATATACAAAACAACTATTTACATATTATTACATACAAACGTTTCTAGTCTGTTTTCCTGTGTTTAGTGATTGGTATGGACGGTAACAACTAGGTATTATTACATACAAACATTATAATGCATTTATAGTTTGTCTTTCCTGTTTCTAGTGATTGGTACACACGGTAACACCTGGTATATTATTACATACAAACATTATAATGCATTTATATTTGTCATTCCCGTTTTTAGTGATTGGTACCGACGGTAAACACCAGGTATATTATTACATACAAACATAATGCATTTATATACATTTGTTATCCTGTTTTTAGTGATTGGTACGGACGGCAACACCAGGTCATACATAGCTCTTTGTCCTGGATGTGACAGATCCCTTAATATCAGAACCCAGAACATCCTAAGCTCAACTGAACACCGGCATTTCTTTATCACCATTACTGGTAGAACCATTCACTTCGGCCGAATCATTGACGGATATACCCAGCATCCCTTGCAGATATTTGTAGACCATTCTGCGAGAGGTCCACTGGATGTCAATTATATTGGATTTGGAACAAACGGCGTGAGAGGGGAATGGGCCTTTTACAGTAAGTAACACGACAACAATCACTAATAGCTGAAAAATTTACCTTAATTTGATCATCTTTTACTGATCTTAACTAATCCGCAATTCTTGGTTTATTGGTACTCAGATACTAATGACCAGAAATTAAACTGCACCTGCAAGTGATCGAAAAGACTGTTTAACATACAGAACTTGTGTTACTAATCTTAACTAACCTGCAATATCTTGGTTTCTCAGAACTCACACACACATAAACAGAAATTATCACTGCACCCCATAAATGGTCCAGGTTTGACCTCTGTCTAGACAAATACAATGAATATGTATTCTTTGTTTTTTAGAAACTAATTCCTGGCTCAACGGTGCTGATTGGAGCTTTGAGTACTGGCACGGTTCAAAACCAAGCGATGACCCCAAGATGACCGGCTGTATTCAGCTAGGATATGGATGTCCTAGCCACTGGGTGGACGTGCAATGCTCTGAACTATTGAAAGTTATTTGTGAGATGTAATGTAGGAATCATTACTTCTCCTAATAGATAGCAAGTGACATTACTCCTGACCACCTTTACCATGTGCACATCTCAATAGTAAATATGTATAACTTACACACTGCTGTGATAAATTCCTGTAGTATTCACATTATTCTCCTTGTCTACTGTAGTACATTGCTTGCATGCTGAACAGGTCAATCCCAAGCAGATCTTCTGGTACTGGGTCGAGAACTTGGCCTTGGGTAAGACTGCGGTCAAAACATGAGAATAAAGAAGTTAAGAACAGAATAATTTCTCCTTCATATTTTTTGGCACTAAGTTTATGAAACAAATACAGGTATTAATATAGTTTATTAACAAACCTTGGGTTCATAATCGCTCTCCTCTAGCCGAGCTGCTTCTTGTTGCAGCATGTCCTCATAAACATCTTCGGCTTCCTTCTCTCTTTGGAGATCGTCCTCCAGCTGCAGATGAGCCATGTCCTGCTGAATACGACGCTCTGTGATCTGATAAAGAAGACACAGGTGGAAAATCTCGCGTGAAAATATTTGCTCTACTTAGATACACAAAAACTTTCTTGCAAAATCCCTGGGTTGTATCAACGATACTGGGGTCTTTTTTATTTTTTTTTATTATGCTAGTATTATATGCTAGAAAGATAAGTTGGTTCCTACTTGCTTATTAAACAATTAGAAGCTAATTTATGAAAGTGACCATTTCTTAAATTTAATGGTAAATAAAGTTAGCCTTCACAGATCTAATATTAATACCTATTTAGTAAAAATTAGCAGAACAGCAATGGCAATGTATAGACTGAATGAGCTGAAGATATATCCATTTTGGGGGTTAGGAGGGGGAGGGGGCCGTGAATCCTAACACCGATGATGCTCTGTGTCCAAGACACAAGCTGTAAATTTTTCCCTTAATTAGGACTATACCCTGAATATGAGGAGGCCATTTCATCATATATTCCTGGGATCCTTCTGTAGCCTTCCATATTATACAGGGTCAAATTATTGACCTCTGGGGATGTGTCCCGGCCCCTCCTGCTCCCATTAGGCCTGGACACACGCTGATGACTCTATGAGATGACATATTTATAAATGAACCAGATAATTATGAAGCTGCAGACAAACAGTAAAAAGCTGAACCCTTAGCTGAAAACACTTACCTGGCCTCCAAGGTCTCTTCTGGTCTCTTCTTTCCGTCTTTCTTCCTCCTCTTTGTCCCTCCTGGTCAGCTGCTGGCCAATCTCCATCTCTCGCAGTAACTCCTCCCGCCTCTGTAGCGATTCCTCCTGTAGCCTTCGGTTTTCCTCCATTCTGCCTTTTATCTGTTCTTGGCGGTTTTCTAAAACCTGAGTGAGCAGAAGAAGAGTAATTTGTCATTCCATGATCGTTTTGTCTCCAGAACACACCAGTATTCAAACACCAAAACTTTCAAGTGCTTTAATTACACCTCATTAAAAATTTATTCGCACATGTCAAGTGAAATTGTTTTTGAAGATGACGGCTAACATCACAGCAACTACAGCTCTAAGCAATGTGTTTCGAGATATGATTACAAATTCAAATAACATTCCATGAATATGATGAAATCATAGTTCAGCATTTTAAGATTAAACTCAATATTTAATATAATACCCATAAAACAATTCTAGCATTTCAAGAAAATTTATACCAGACTACCAAAGGTAAATTTTATTAAATTTAAAACTTCTTTCCCAAATGTTGTCTAACTGACTACATACATCAACAGAGTCTGTTGGTTGTGCTACTAGACTTTAGTCAACTCTCTCTCCTCAAATTAATTCTTAATGTCATTTGGCACTGAATACATAAACAGTGAATAAGTAATTTGTCAAGCCCTGCTTTACACGAGTCGACCAACTCTCTCACATTAGAATATCTCTCTGATTTTGTCGACTAGGACTGTAACAACTAAATTTGGTATGACTATGCACATCAACTTCATACCCTTTCCTAACTTAGGACACAACTTTCTCTCATAAGGATTACTAAATACAACGACAGTATCAATTATTATGTTTTTCTTACCTCGGCCATAAGTCTCTCTCTTGCTATTCTCTCTCGCTCCCATTCTCCTTCTCGTTTCTGCCACTGACGGGCTGCTTCATCCCTAGAAATAAATCAACGGTTATACAGATAGTAAATAACAGCAATGAACAGTATGACATATCCTGAAAGGTTATCAGCCAATATCTCTGGCCAATAAACCAGACTGCCAAGAACTTTCCGAAGATTATAAACATTAACAAAATATTACGTGGAATTTCGTCAGAGGAAATCTTAGTTTTAAAACACTACAAAGGGATATCATACAAGTAGGTAAGCATCGAATGTTATCTCATTAACAAACCAGCTTATGTAAATCAAATCTTCAAACAGAGATGCCGTATATTTCAGTAGATGCAAGTAAATATGAAATAATTGTCTACAGAAACTATAAACGAGCTTATTCTTTGTCCTCATCTGGTCCATCAAAGTGAATGGCATCTAGTGTTTATTTTCTGGGTTGCCGGTGAAAAGGATTACAGACCACTGGTCTGGATGCCTCTACAACAATACAAGCAATAAAGGAATGTCCTTTAGCCAATCAAAGTACCCTGGATGAAACGATCATAACACTGCATATTAAAAGCATGAAACATGAAGTAAATTTCATCAAACTATGGGGACGGAAAATGGGTGCACAAAATGGTTACATCTCTATGTTCCAACGTCTCTGTTCCGACAAAAAGAAATACTTCAGGACAATTTTTTTTTTTTTATCCAAAAAATTGTTCGTACCAAGAAAACAAGTTTTCAGACCCCAATATTTTTGTGACCAATATTTTTGGGACCAAAATTTCCCCCCCCCAAAAAAAAATGTGACCCAAAATTTGTTGTGACCCAACAGTGCTTGTGACCAAAAATTGCTTGTGACTCAAAATTTGTTTATACTCCAAATTTTGTGGACAATTATACTTTGGACCAAACTTTGGGACCAAAAAAGAATACTGCAAGCAGGGCGGTGCGATTTTTTGTGTGTATATTTGCGCCAAAAAGATATAAACAAGGCGAATCAAAAGGTACATACATCATCCCAAAAAATTTCGGTCACAAGCACTGTTTCGGGTCACAAGCACTGTTTGGGTCATAACAAACTTGGGTCACATTTTTTTTTTTTTTCGGGAAAAAAGTTTGGTCTCAAAAAATTTGGTCAGAATAAAAATGTTGGACCAAAAAAAGTCCCAAAAGAAGTTTGGTCACAAAAATATTGGGATCACAAAACAAATTTTTGGATAAATAGAGACGCCAGAACATAGGGATGTCACCCACAAAATATGGCGATTTGCAAGTGGCAATACCAAAGAGAAGAGTACTGGATTTGATAAGGCTCAAGTACAACTGTTACCATGGTGACAGTCAATCTTTATGGGCCTACGTGGCAACTAGAGTACATAAAGTTGAAGCTTAGAGATATTTTCTACTATAGTTCAGGTCCTGTAGAATTCCCTTGTTAATAATATAACAAACCTGTAGAGCATATCTAGTTCAGCTTCCCTAGCCTTCTCCAGCCTCAGCTGCTCCTCAACCACTTGTTTCATCCAAGCCGCATCTGCTCTCGCTTTCTCTTTTCTTGCCGTTTTCAATTGGCCATCCTCCTCCTCCTTCGCTGACAACGATTCCAGAATCTTTCTGTCCATTTCCTATGAAAATATAATCATTGTATCCAAAATGTTCTTTATATCTTATATATACCCCCAAGCTCAAGCAGGTGATGAATTAAATGCAAAATTCACATAATTCATTATACAAAGTTCATTCGTGGAGCAGCTGCAAATGGCAATTTGAAAACTGCATGATTCAAATAAATCTGACGATTGACATACTGGTAGATGGGAGTAGCAAGAGTGGGGGGGGGGGGTACAGGAAGAACAAGAATTAAAGGGAACATGTCAGAGTAGTACAGGTAGGGTTAGAGATGTTGGGACAATCTTGGACAATTTACTCTCAGCCATTATCTCCCACCAACAATGTATTACTTTGGAATATTCCAGAAAATTTTAACAAAGATTAACCCTTTAGTAATTGCTATGTTTGGCACCAAGTTTGATTTCACAGTACAGCATTGTCTGCCCTTTAGTTTCAATGATGTTTGGTTAAGCTATAACCACAGCTGATGCAGTGTCTGGTAGTAAAATGGACATGTGACACTTTTGATCTTGCCTTGTAACATAGGTCTAATTTTTCCAACTCTCAAATTCGAATTCTCAAGGTCTACTGTAGGAAAACAAGTACAGGGCTTCCGACATTGACTTGAAGAAATCATTATTCAGTCCTAAAACTGTCAATGGCAATCATCAAATCAATATTCAAATAGACCGATGGGCATGGATATACCTGCAGGGTCCAGCCTCCAAAGTTGAATTTTGACATTTTGATGTCACAAGCAACATAATACTGAACTCATGCATCCTGCTACTCACCAAAGCTTCCTGGACTTGTTTGGCTCTCCTTCGTAATTGTACTTTGTACTGTCTGGTCAACTGACGACTCATCTCCTCCTTCTTCCGTGTTATCTCCGCCTCTTTTCTCTTCTCCTCCAAGTCAGCCAACTGCCACTCTTGTCTCTGTAATTCTTCTTGTTGCTTCTTTAGCCTCTCAGCCTGTCAAAAACAGAATGCAAGACTGCATTGAAGTTTCGATTACTTTATTGCAATAGACTTTTGCTTATTCAACAGAAACAGCTATTATAATATAAATGTCCTGATTTTTTACATGAGATACGGTTACATGTTTAAATGGTTTCCAGAGTTTGACTGCTGGTGACCCAGATGACCTTTGACCTCTACCAAAGTCTTTCTATTCAATATAACGCAATGGCATGCCACTTGTAAACAATATATCTGAAGTTAAATCTCCATGCTTCCTAACTTGAGATATAGTGTTTGAAAGGTTTTCAGTATTTGACATCTGGTGACCTCAGATGACCTTTAACCTCCACGTTATACAATAAACTTCTTCTCAATATGATTCATGCATATGCCAAGTATAACAAGATTTCCACAATTTGACCCCTGGCAATGCCAAATGACCTTTGATCTCCACCAAAAATAATAAGGGTCTTGAACTCAACGGGTCACAACTTGAAGTCCAAGCTTTCCTTCATGAGATATCGTGTGTACATCATGTTAACAATTTGACCTATGGTGACCCCAAATGAGGTTTGACCTCCCAGAAAACCATAGAGTACTTCTACTCAATGTGGTATTTCCTAAACACCAAATATGAAAGTCTAATTTTCCCTTCTTGAGATATCGTGTTTACAAGCAATGCGTCTCACACACACACTCATCCGCCTGTATGACTACAAAGGTTACAGAATCATTGAAACCAAAAAACAGGATCAATAACATTCTTGTCCTGAGAACTCCTGGTGTGATGAAGTCTTTCCTGGTTCTCCTCACAAATCTTATCCAGAGTTTCCAATATCTCTCACATATTTTTTGCTTGGAAAAATTGACTTTAATCTTTTCTGCTAATTATATGTATAACAAACTAATCTAATACCCAGACAAATGTTCTCATGATTTGCTTCTCTGTGACAACATTTTTGATGTTGATTTGATAGTTTCATATCTCCATTGTGTGACAGCTACACACCTGCTTCACACCAGCATTGTCATTTTTATAAACACTCATCAAAAAGAGAAGGCTTGATATCAGCTGTTGTTCATCCAAGATCATCACATGGAAAGTATTTCAAATGATTTACTGTTGACTTTTCTTACCATTGGGATTAGCTAAACCTTAATATACTTTACCTCCGCTTCTCTCCTCTTCAGTTCATCCACCTGCATCTTCAGGGCCCCAGCAACCTCCTTCTCATTGGCTAACCGTGACTCCTGCATCTGACGGTCCTCCTCCAGGGCAGCCAGTCTCTCTCTCTCCATCTCGTCCTCCAGGTGTCTCCTATCTTCCTCCTCTTGTTCTCTCTTCTTCTCATTTTCATCTCTTTGACTTCCCCAAGCAGTGATGACATGCCTCTTATGTCTATCCGACTCCATCTGAAAAACAAGAGAGAGGATTAGTCTCATCCAGAAAACATTGCATCGCCCAAGCCTCCCCCTCCCCCCCTCCCCAATAAAAAACACCCAACCCCTGCCTCCTCTAACTTAGTGAAAGAAGAAGGTAATATTTAACTTTGCTCACTTCATCACTATGCCATCACTGAGAATTAAAGTTTTGTGTAGTAAAGTGATTGTAAAAGCCTAATTTCTCTGTATTTCACACATCAACACATATGTGACAGTTTATAGCAAGTTTATAGCATAGTTTATAGTTTTTAATATTTTAGCAGCACTGGAGTATTCCTTCTTTGGTATGACCTTCTATAGAGTAGGACAGCAGCATTAGCAAGATTTACAAATGGCAAGTTCATAGGTAGATTGCAGTTAAAAGAAACAATGAAAACAAAGAAACACCAGAGTGAGTCTAGATACACGAGAGTATGTGTACCGATAGTGGGACAACACAAAGTCAATCTGGTGAGCTAGGTGAATTAATATAATAGACTGACTCTATATACATTAAAACATAGTACATACAGTGGGGCCATACAAAGCTGTAGTCCTGTAACCATGGTGACATGAAGTGATATGAATATGTCCCAATATGTCATAGATATAGAGTAAAGTATGTGTAATCAGACCATACAAAGTTATCCGTGTATAGCCGTGAATAAATTAAATGAAACCAATAAAGATACAAAGTCTGTATTTGGTTCATGTATCTACCCTACACAATATTACAAGCCATTTGTATACAACATTTCACACAGGCAAATCTAACATCTAACCTTCCGTAAATCAGGATTGTTCCTCTTCCAATGCTCGTACATCTTCACATCTGCAATCTAAAATCAAAACAGGACATTTGAAATTGGTTATTACAGACTGGAAGTAATAGCTACAGTATTTCTGTACAGTAAGCTTATAAAAAAATGCATTTCCTAATAAAACAAAATTTTTTTTTGACCACAAAAGGGCAAAATGTTTCCTGATAGCCCACAGCAAGTTATGTTATTACCACGGTTACATGAGTATAGAATATTGTCCAATCATTGTTTTCCAAATTTTGGGAGATAAAATACAGCAATGTGTAAATATACTGTACAATTAAAACAAGTTTTTGATTCAGATTTGACAAAGTTTCCTATGCTGAGTGATACTTAATCCCATAGCAATGTAGGCCATTGGTTTGTGTAGAAAATCTTGAAAACTATTCAAATTATGAAGCAAAACTTCAAAATTTTGAACTTTTTACATTCATAAAATACATTAAAATGTTTAAGTTATTTCTGTAAGATCTAACTAGGCAACAAAATTTTGGAAATCGATCTGCTTGCATTAATTAATAAGAACAAACCAAAATCCATTTCGTGAAGAATTTGAAAGGAAAAAAAAAAAATAATAATTTAGATGAATTCTTTGATGGCATACCAGCCATTCAGATAACTACTTCTCCACAGACGAAGGAGGCAGTCTACATCTTAATTGTCTCCTGCAGGGGTCCTTTTTAATAGACAATATACATATGTTCATTTTGGCCTCAAAATATTGGAAACAAAACAGAAATAGAGGAGAGTTCCCTGGACCTGAGCAAAGTTTATGCCACGTAGCAGCCACCTGATTTACTGTAGGGTGGATTGCAACTGCTTCTCACTTATCAACAGTAGTGTGCACTTTCCATTCTTACTCTTTCGAAATACATTACCGTGGTAACTTGAAATTTGAATATACCACCACTACTCGTTCAACAATTCTTACCTCTTTTCTATCCGTCTCTCTTGCAGATTTCATCTCATCAGATCTATCTCTCATATCTTCAAGTCTGTCAAAGTTACTTCTCGATAGTCCTTTCAGTTCTGCTTCGTACATGTCGGTATCTTTCTTCAAAAGTCTTTTGAGTTGTGAACGCCTCCGCTCTAGACGCATAGCCTTCAAATCTTTCTCACCTTGTCTCTTCACGGCATCCATGCTGCAAGTTTAAGGAACAGATGACAGCGTTGTTAGTTTCTTACAGAGCTCAACTCTTTGGTTTTCTGTTTAATTTTAAGTTTGACAAAAGATAAATATTACTCAAAATAAAATTCCCCTTCATCAAACTGAGACACTGTCCAACATATTTTCACCAAAAATGAAGAACTACTAACTTCATTCTACAATTATACCAAAAATTGTCCCTGGGACACTTTTCTTACCAGTGTCAATTAATTTATGCAAAGAGCAATACTGATAGTTTTCAAATTGTTGGCTTTGTTTATTTAAATGTTACATAAGCAGTACTCACGGCTTGACATCAAGGTTTTACCAGAATGTCTGTTTTCTGCTAATTTTGTAAGATATCTATGCAATGACCACCACTGAAGTGCTTCATTCTATCACAAATAGCTTTCTTATTTCTTTAGTGGCTTATGCAGTTTTTGGGTGAGGATGGAGAACTTGGGAATATTTGAGGGTTAAATATTAAACACCTTCAGGGACACGAATACTTTTTGTGTCGAACATGACGATTAGCTATTTGTACCGACATAAAAAACTGATGTGTAAGATAAATGTACTACAATCCTGAAGGAACCTGGAATCTTTGAGTGAGAGGTTTTCATACTTCATTAAATTTACTAACATCAACAAGATTGATAAAGAGTTTTACTCAAGGGTCTTCTTGACTTGATGAGTTCAGTTTGAAAAGAAAGTTTTACTGGGTGCACAAAAATTCAGAATTGATGTCTAATCTAGAGTATAGCATGAATCATATTTGCAAAACAATTCATTCAGCAAGCATGAAAATTCACTTCAAGCAGATACACGAAAGAATTCAAACAAGATGACATAATCATGATTCTAAATTGCGATTACCTGTCTTGGAAAGATCTGTCAGATGTCCAGGCATTCTGTTTGACTGTCTGTACCTCAGATTTATTAAAATATCTGGCTCTGTCTGACCATGTTTCCCTAAAGTCCGCTTCGTGTGTCCTTCGTTGGACCATAGCACGCTCCTGGATATTCCTGTAACGGCTTGACCAATAGGACGGGATGGTAGGGAGAGCCATTCTGTCAATCTGTGTGGATGAAAATGAGTCATCTTTTAAGTAAAATTACAATACCAGGTCGCTGGTGGAATCAGAGTGGACCATACATTGCTCTAATACAAAATATCCAGTGACAACTTTGGTTATTTATGCCTGGTCTCAAATTATGTACACTACTTGTACAGTAGTGCTTTGCTTAGCATGTATGACAGAAATATTTTCAGACTGGAAATAATAGAAATATTGTAAAGCAAGTCACAGAGAAAAGAACACTATGTAACATATAAATTGTTACACCAGAAATTTCAGAGATTTATCAAATCAAAAGTAAATGGAATTAACAACATTTTAAGTTGTTAAGTTACTTTGCAAAATTATCCTTGAACAAACAAATTATAGGCAATAACAGTGAACTGCAGAAGTCTTTTTTCTTTGAGAGAGTGACTGTTATAAAGCTACCAAACTGGTGGTCAAATGCCATTATAGCATTTCTGAAACTTAACATCATTAGTACACACCAAAACTGCTTGGTTTTTGGTGATTACGCAGATGTGTAACACTTCACATTCAATTTTCCTGAATAATAAATGTTAATAAGTTAAATAATTTTAATCGTGTAAGAAAGGGTTTTCAAGGATATCATTTTCAGGAACTTCTCTGCTAGATGTGTGAAAATTTTGTATTTTTATCTGCAAAATGAACTGCAGGAGTACTCAACCTGAAGAATTACATACATATAATATAACTCATCTGCAACTCAGTTCTGTTAGTTAGAGGAACACCTACGGTCTAAGACCTAGGCCTATCTAGTTTTATTTGAACATTAAAAATCTCACACCAATTTTTTTTTTTAACTGAGGCCTCATTGAATTGTAGCTATATATTTGTTATTTCATATTGTATTGATGGTTACATAGGCATACAGTTTCAGTTCTTTTACTACTAGTAATACCTATAGCATGATACAAAGTGCAGTAAAGATGAAAATCAGAAAGTACAATAAATTTCCTGACAATCACAGAATTATTCCGACTAGCATTTTATGACGGCCATTATGATTAACAAAATCCATCCTACACTACATGGAGACCTATCTCAATTGTTCCTTGGCCTAGGACAAACAGTACCATTAGCCTACGCTTATTTAAAAGATAACAGCCTAGCATTAAGGCGTTACTGCTGGGCTAGGCCTAGCCTAACTTTTTAAGGCTATGCCTAGGTGCGGTAGGCCTAGTGACAGTGTACCAGTAGTGAAACTTGCTCACAAATCTTGAAAGAGAAAAGAGGCCTAGCTTATTGTATAAAAATAGCCTAAAACAACTCCTTAGAAACAGCAGAAAAGAGTGCACTAATAGAACTGTAGTCTGACAGTAACATCGTGTGATAACATCGTACTACTAACTGACCCTCCAAGTTACAATAGCCTAAATTAGGCGTAGAGGCCTACAGTACTATTACTCCGTAGTACATGTACAGTAAGCCTAATCAGTTTATCGTAGGCTTCGAGTCGCAGGATACTGTACATCGGTTACGATAGTACCTGTTATGCGAAACAGAATTAATTTGGCCCTACTTTAAAGTTATTCGTTCAGAGTTGCTAGAGAAATGATTAAGAAGTAGGTTATATTTCAATACTGAAGTTTGAAGCTGGCTATGAAATTCCATATCAGCTATATTTAAGAAAAATGGTGAAACACAGATGTAATAATCAAATTTAATTTACCGTTGATGCCTTAGCAACAGTTTTGCACTTGGAAGCCAAACTGCCGTTTGAACCGGTGTAACAGGAATTTTGTCCTTATGCTAAGAGTTTCGGCATATGTACGTGTTTGTTCTGTGGATTTCTGTCCGGTCGAACAAGCTGTCCTACATTTCAGTCAAGCACACCTTCACTGGAAAATTGAATGCCTCTGTACTTTTTTAAATGTTTAAGCCTATAGAGGCAACAAAATAAACACTCAACTTAATTACTATACAATTAGTTAAATTAAATTAGCAATCACAACTGTGCTTCTAGCATATCCTCATAGTCTGTAGCCTACTTACAATGGCGTACTTAGAATAGTTTTCACCCGGGGCGGTTCCTTCCTTTGTCACCTCGTGCAGCGGATGCCGTTCTGGGAGAGGTGTGACTTGTAAGGGGAGGGGTGTCCCCCATCTGAGAAATTTTTCTTTATGTAAATAAAACCGTAGGCACGATGCTTTAATCAAGCCTAAAATTCTCACTCACTCGCACATGATGGCATAGGCTATAGAACGAAGTCGGCGTGGGCGTGAAATTAACAATCATGTGTATAAAAGATTATAACATTCCCTGTGGTTTAAGGTGCTGGACATTTCCTGCATGTATACATCAAAACCACATCCTAGTCACTAGCCTATCGTATCGTAGAGATACAATTTTATGAAATTTCAATAAATGCATACAAAAGTACAAATCATTATCTACTTAGGGAAATAATATTCTTACAAACAAGTTACTTAGTGAAGAAGATTTCATTAATTCCCGTACAAATTTACGAATTTGGAATCAAATAGGAAACCGGTAACAAAACTCATCGCAGTTAAAATTGATTTCTTTATTACTGTATTTTGTCTTGTTGATAAAAGAACATGAAAACAGGGAGCTCGTCAACCAAATAAACCCGTGAAATGAAGGAAACAATTATGAATATTCATACCCTAAAATGGACTAGACATTTTACACTTACAAGGCAAACCCAAATAATATACGTCAAATTAGTCACAGAAAATTTAATAATATATGTGTGTGTGCTTTTATTGTTGCTATTTCTTTTCGCAGATGAAACTCTTCGCAAAGGAACAACAGGTGTCGGACCACTGTCCATCACAATCTCCTTTCATAACTGCGCAAGCGCGTCTTTCGTCATAGCTGTTTGGTTCCTTAGATGACCAGTTTTCATAAGTCCAAGACTCTGATTTTCTCATCCAGGAGAATCGATCTAGAAAATAATGAGATATAAAGGAATGTTGTGTAAAAGTAAGTTGGCCTGACGTTTCGATCCTAGCAGGATCTTCTTCAAAGGCTAAATGACAATTGTTTATTTATAATGGAATGTTGTACGAGTAATGAAACTGGTGAATGAGGGCGCTATTGGCTTTTCATGCTCTCAATATTTTCAAGTATATTGCTCAATCTTACCGTAGAAGTGCCATGCGGTTGTATGTTTGGACGCTATTCCGACATAGGCGATATCAAACGGGATTCTTGTGCGATGAACCCAAGAGATACATGGAGCTTTGCCGCTTTCTCCTATTAAAATGACTCCATCTCTTACACTGATGAAGAATGAGGCACCAGACGAAGAAATATTGACAGGAAGGGGCGTTCTTAGGACAGCGTCGCATTTCTTGCAGAGTTTAAGCGAGACATCCGATGTTGTAAAGACTTGAAGAAAGTAAAGTAACAAATTGTAAAATCTTAAAGACTAAAGGGGAAAAAATATGAAAATTATAGAACCCATCATTTTATTAAGAGAATGTGGACGAATAATATATGGATGTATAAACGTAGATAAAACAAGAACATTTCCTTTTTTTGTTTTTTTTTCAACTTCGGTTCTCCATCCCTCTTCCACAAAATGTTGGGTGTTATAATTCATAAGTGGTAACAAATTTCCCTAGTGTAGATCTCTACCGAGATTCTATAGCCTGAAAAAAGTCTTGAATTATTTTCATGCATATTGTCCGCTGTCAACGTGAGAGGTCAGTAAAATGTTGTGCGAGGGTCACTTTAGACATGGTAAAGCGAGAGTGCTGTAGTTAGGAGGAGACAGGTATTAGCGAGGAAGTAGTGCTTGGCGTTTGTGATAGTATAGACGCAATGTAAACGATGAGTTACATTGCAGATTCGAGTATATGCAAACTCCTCACTGGAATCGCGTTGGAATCGCCTGAATCGTCGATTCAAAATGAAGTGGGAGTGTGAATGGAGGGGGAATGGAGGAGGATGTAGGGGTATGGAGGGATGGAGGGGATGGATGGGGATGGAGGGGAATGGAGGGGGAGATGTCGTAAGCTAAGTAGATAGAAGTTCATATGTATGGGAGAATGGCAGGTAAGAGAGGAGTGGTGCAAATCTCGCAATTATTCTAATGTATATTTAGACCGGTCACAGTGGAAGGTCAGTGTCAAAAGTTTACCAGGTCACTCCAGACAGGGTAGAGCGGGAGTGCCTGATTAGACATAAGGAGTCAGGTTAGTGAGAAAGCGAATCAAATTGATGAACCAATAGATAAGACGATATAATTAATTCAGTGACTGAAGTAAACCTGTCAACTTTAGACTTACCAAATTCGTAAATAGTTCCTTTGTTGTTTGGTACGTCATTAAGAATTAACCTACTCTCATCTTCCGCTTGAAGATAAAACTCGACTCGGTGGTTACCCGGGGTTAACTCTTTGATAAAGGTATATTTCATGGAGTGGGTACGTACTGTAAATGCCCCTGTAAAGAGTAAACGACGAATAAAAAGAATGACATTATATTAGACCAAATTAATGTCAAATGGCATCTAATGTGCAAATGGGCCTGAAACAGGCATAAATTACATTTTCGCTTTAACGTTGCTCATTATAAACAACATTTATCGGTGTATGTTGTCATTTTCTAACTTTCAGAGAATTTCCTTTAAAGAATTATAAAATCTGTTCAGTTAGCGCTCTCACCGCCAGTTTAATTTATTAAGCTAGCTTCGGAAGCACGGGAGAAAGAGAGGGAATGAGATGTGGGACGACATCATATCTAATTAACACATTTATGATCCAACACATCTGAAACATTTCGATCCTGATAAGGCGTCTCTGGTAATACTGAGACATCCCTGATCCTTCTAATACACCCTGGATCCTACTAACACATCCTTGATCCTGCTAACATATCCTTGATTCAGCTAACACATCCCAGAGTGTACAAACACATCATTGATCCAGCTAACATATCCCTGATCCTACTAACACATGCGTGATCCTGCTAACACATCCCCGAGTCTACTACCATATCCTTGATCCTGTTAACACATCATTGATCCAACTAACACTCACCCGAGCCTACTAAAACATCATTGATCCAGCTAACACATCCCCGAGTCTACTAACACATCATTGATCCAGCTAACATATCCCTGATCCTACTGACACATACTTGATCCTACTAACACATCTATGATTCATGTGAAATTTCAAACATTGCTATTAGAACATGATTCAGCTTAATAGGTATGTCTCATAGGACGGAGGCTATTGTTCTGAAAACAATTAACTATTCAAAGAAAGAGATGTAGCATATACACTTACAATCACTGTTGCTGTGTGCTCCAAGCCACACAGCAGTGAATGGTTCAATAAGACGATAGACAAAGTTATTCTCCAGCGGCGATGAAATCGTAACAAGATCACTTTTTTTAGTTTTGCGACATGTTTTCCGAGCCTGTCGAAAGTTCTTTTTCTCCGGATGGTACTGATAACAACTGGTCATGAAGGGAACAAACCCGGCCGGGCACTCTGTTTTTGAAAGAAAGAAAAATGGTGCAGGAAATAAAAATAGAACCATCAACTAAAAAGGACAACACGAAATCTAAGAGAAATTCAAGCAATGACTGTAAGGATGGGTGGCCTAACAGGAAATCGAAATATAGGGACAGGGGAGTGTGGGTGGGTGGGTGGGAGAGAGGGTGAGAGTGGAGTGGCACTTCTTTGGACATATCTAAAAGTCCAACGCTTAAGGTACGGATCAAATGCAACAAAACCGTTACCTGTACAATCTCGCTAAAAGTATACTCAATGACTGGCTAACCCTAATAGAGTCAGCGAAGTGGCAACATACCCAGTGGGAGACCTATAGTGGACTTTAGGTATTATACATATCAACCCTTCCCCCCCCCCTCTCTCTCCCTCCACCCTGTAAAATAAATGAAACTGAAAAAGATAACTGCCCAAAAAACGCTACTTTGATTGTCGTAACATTTAAAATGTTTAGCTAAACAATACTGGACATATTTAAAACAACATGCAAATATTTTGCTTGACCGGCGCATTAATCTTCTTAATAGAGTGACGTAACGAGGTGAAGTGATTTGATATTTACTTTTGTAACATTCATGATTTTTTCTGTCTCTCACATAGCCCTTCTTGCAATAACAAGCACGTGATCCTTTTTTGGTCTTTGTACAAGCTTGTAACTCTCCACACCCGTGGTCCTCACAGACCAACGTCCCTGCGTCACATGTACATCTCTGAGAGCAGTCACTGGTAAGGAATGTGGATCTTGACTACCAACATGTGAAAAATGATGATATAAAATATTGTTATGTTTTATCAGTATCAAAGCGAAACTCCTCACCTCACATTCCCCAACACACACCAAAGCTAAAAAACAATATCCGAGTTAAAAAATAATATTAAATGAACTTTTGGTATATATAATTAATATATATTTGTACGTCTGTCGTAAGATAAATTGTACTTTTAAATTAGCCGTAGATTTCGTGTTAATTCCGTAATATTTTAGAATTATATGATGCATTTATCTCTAGTTTTTGAAACACGTAAATAGTGCATTACACCTTATACGAACGTTAGATCAAACCAATTCTGACGCAATCATTTTGTGGACCATCATAAACACGTCATTCCAGACGTTAGTATGCAAATGAAGATACACCTGATAAGTGAGATTGATGTATCGACGGTTAGGAAGTAGAAGTCGGGGAGGGGGAGGTGGAGGGGTGGGGGATGGGGAGGGGGTGTACACTATGATTACACATGCTTTCTGTGGATAGTTTGATTTCACTTTGGTAACGTCTTTATTTATCGAAAAGTAATCCAATAGGCCCTGCCCTCTCTGATGTCCCTATTTCTTCGTGTATCGATATGCGAGGAAGTTTAACGTAGAATGCATCATTGCTACGCCACCAACGAGATCTTTCGTCAAGTTAAATCATGCAAACAATGCTTTATCAGTTGAATTTGAGAAGATCAAAATCAGCAAGAAGAAAAATAATGCTCAACTCACAGGAATTCGTTTCCCTTCTCCGATGATACAGTCAGGTGTACATTCTTCCTCTGATTCCGCTAGAAACGAAGAAAACGTTCCAAACACAGAACATTCTTTAACAGGATACTTAAAAGTGCGTGATACACGGGATGTCAGAGTGCATATGTAGGACGGAGACAGGTAAGTAAATTCAGTTACTTTATTGCTGACTTCTCAAGAACTATAAAACCAACAATATTCCAGTAGATATTAAATGAGTCTGGAATTACAGTTGTAAGTTTTGAAGATGTTAGATTTGGAAGGAAGTGGGCGTTGACTATGAAGTATTAAAATTATAAAATGAAGACAGGTAAGAGAGGAGTAAAGTAAATACGATATAACTAAAGAACGCTTCACATACTAAGACACCCTCACCTATTAGCAATATAAAGCAATATTCCATACGAATTTGTGAAATATTTTGCCCCCCCCCCCCAATAAAAAAAGAAGAGTCAGATTTGAGATACTTTTAAATTAACGCTATCACTAGATTAAAAGAACATTTCGCCTATTTATTTAAATGCAAATAAGCTTAAATTTTAGCCTCATTGCTCTGGGAAACCTGCGCAAGCTCATTTCACTGTGAATATCGTTTAATTGTTTTAAAGGTATTTACTATATATCAGTTGTGTATGACATTAGTAAATTGTTTGTTTGTCATGCAGTCATGAGATTATACAACACGATTCTCACGTTTACTGACATACCCAACATGAAATCACAACATAAGTGACACGATGTACATTATAGTGGAGGTAAATTGTCTCTCTGGCTTGCGATTGGACGTGATATTAATAACTAAAATGTTAAATATTTTACCTCTTTCGACAAAAACACGGAATAGACAGCTTTCGATATTTTCTGCCTCATCGATGAAATCGTAGTACACAAGATGGCCGTCCTCCTCGCTTAATGGGAAGCTGTCTCCAGAATGGAAGTTTTGCTCAAATAAGTTGGCCGTTGACACTTTATCCTCAGCCGTTGGCTCCTGCCATGTAGCTGTCGCTTCCATTGCTGAGTCACATTTCGGTATCGTAAGATGAATATCATCCGGGCAGTAAGTTATGACAGGTCCGACGAAGTCCGCTGAGGTAACACAGCCATACAATCAGTCAATCAGGTATAACGAACAAAGGTGTCAAGACATGTATTTGTAATAGGGCGAAAGAGGAAGGGACCAGTGGCGTCGCCAAGGGGTGGCCTGGGGGGGGGGGGGGTTACGTGCCCTCCCATATAAACCATACCCTCTCCCCCCATATGCGAGTCGTAGTGTTAAAACAATACTCAAACAAAAACCTTTTTACAACGGACGAAACGTATTATGTTCTTCAGTAAAGCTTCTTTCCACCAACCATCACAATAACCAGTTGTTTCTCACTAACAAGGTCACAGAGGCCCCGGCGTAAATCGCTAGTGCTTAAACTTCACTACTACCCTGCATGAATTTCAATTTCAATTGTCAACACTCTTATTAAAAAACATTATCAAAGCAAAAGGGTTAATTTCCATTATTGGTATAACTTTTTTTATCCGCCTGAATTAAAAACATAAATATCAGACAGACTCGCCCGAAAATTCTTGAACATAAAGTTACTTCAAGTTGAAAATATAACACCAGATTGCACCTCAGGACCCTCAATTAATAAAAACAAATCTCACCCCCTCCCCCTTAGACCATCCCCCAGGACGGCATTCGCAAATAAACATTGTGCCACCCCCCCTAATTAAGTGTTGTGCCCTCCCTGTGCCCCCCCCCCCAGATTGAAATGTCTGGCGACGCTACTGGAAGGGATGGGAGGGAGGGCAGAGAAGAGATTGGGAGAATAACTAAAGAAGAGGGGGTGGAGAGGGGATGGGTGATGCCGATGGGGAGGGGAGAAAGGAGAGAACAAAGATGATAAAGAGAGAGTGGAATAAGAGAGAATGGGAGAGAAGAGGGGAAAGGGAGTAAGAGAAGGGGAGGGGAAGAGACGGCCGGGAGAAGAACTGAAGAAGAGCGGGATGAGGGGGGAGGAAGCCGATGGGGATGGGAGAGGAGAGAACGAGTGGAAGAAGAGGGAGGGGGATAAGACGAAATGGGAGAGAGGGGAGGGGAAGGGAAAGTAGGAAGGGGGATGAACGTCAAATTTGATATGGAAATGACAAACAAAAAAAGTCTAACATACTGTTGTCAGGATCAATTTCACCCCTCTTGGACCTCTGTTGAAGAGAATTATATCCTGCCCAAGATGATTGCGTGAGTAGGGCCCACAGCAGCACTGAGAGAGCACTATGCCAAACAACATGCGCCATGATTCCTCCAGACTGCAGTATCAAGAGTTTAGTAATGGCAGAGTTCTATCCAAATATTGGATACTGAATCTAACACCGTTTTATAATACAGTCAAACACCGTTTGTGAGCCGTTATCATTAAAATAACAAATATTTCGTCGACGCCCAAAATATCACTATTGTCTTTTTTTTTCAAGTTCATTACTATACATAATATTTGATGTGAGGTTATTTGCACGGCAGAAATGCCAATAATAAAATGATGAACTTTAAGTAACCGCGCTTTTATACACAAAACACTAAAATATTATATTATATTTGATATTTTCCAGGTATGAAAGAAGATTGCATGTGACAAACTCGAATTTTATGTGTTTTTTGCTATGTAACTGCAGCCATTAATTATCGGTAAACGTGGTAGTGAAAGGGTACCTGTCCCTCTCCCACCCTAACACACCTAGGAGTTTACTTACAGACTACTGTTTCAATAAAGTAAGAGCCATGTATAGACTGACAGGTGACTATAGCTCATGTAACATACAAAAAAATCATCATGTATTCATCCTACCCTCCCTCCTTCCCCCCCCCCCCACCCCTCCGCCTCAAACGTGACATCACATGATGAGAAATTTATACTGTCAGTTTGAAGATTCTGAAGGAGATATAAATACTTGCTTTCTTAATGATGTTACAGCAAAATAATCGTTTTTACAAAATATACGCTATCTGAGTATATATTAACACTTACATGAATATTCTACATTTAGTTTTGTTATCTGTATGATAAAAAAATAATTGCGCTAAATAAATTGAATATACAAATTCACATGTTATAACACGGGTGTATCGTGTGATTAAGGTCTTAAAACTCGCCTAATGTTAACCCTACAAGGAACGCCAAATGTTACGTGGTAATTTCATCGTCTTTTTCACCGTGTACAAATGTCTTTGCCTTCAAACCAGCATATTTTCCAGCCAACACCTATTCCCTCTCTCCCATTCATTTAATGGAAACAAATTGAGCTGTTTTAGTTTTACTTTCCCCAAGTGAGTGAGAAAAAAATATGCTACAGTTTATAATGACTGCAATAATCCAACTCGTTCAACACGCGTAGAAGCATTTGGCAGTGAGTTCTCCACTAGTTCTGAATACTACTCCCACTTGGAATGGCTATATAACAACATCCCATGAAACGTGTACGGTAATATAGTAACTAAACTCAATTCTGATGACATTAAAAGGAACACATGCAAAAAAAAAACGGAATTCATCTTTTTTTACTTGGGGTCCTTGTCAAAAAAAACAAAGAATTCTGTAAAGGCGAATTCTCAATATTGTAAATATATTCTGAAGAGGGGTAAACCACGTTAACTAATTTTATCAGCTTATACTTCCAACTTCAACTTCCAATGGTGGTGTCCAAGTTGAAGGAAATATTCAATTAGCTTTTCCATGGGTAAGATTATCT
>JAIPMN010002685.1:0-12927 GCA_020650975.1 Apostichopus californicus | reverse complement strand
CCCCCCCCCCCCACACCCCCGCCCAACACCAAATGCACACCTTTGTCACTTAATAAACTATTGAAACACTTTGCACGAAAGTCTGGCCTACAAAAGTGCAATCAGCTGGTAGTGATCATCCTGGATTATTACATGATATTAATAACGTGCGAAAGGATGTTATTTGGAAACTTATCGTAGAAAAGACCACGATACATACGACGGACAAGTTTGTCTGCGTATTGATGTATTCATGTTAGTTTTGAAGTTGAATAATATTTCATTTGAAGTTGATTTTGTTGTATTAAACATCAGTTCTGTCCCATTGCAAAACAAAAACAAGTATGTTCACAATTCTCAACTCCCCCCCCCCCCCCCCCACACACAACTCCTCATCCCAAGGATGTAGTGTCTTTAAATTGACCTCTTACGAAATATATATTTATTTATTTATACTAAGGGTTTTCAATTTAATGTAATATATCTGTCAGAGAGCTATTTCTCATTGTGATTTTTATTTTAGCATTGACCAAAGTGACCATACTGATAAAGCTAGCTGTCTCTATTAATCATTGCTAGACAAAGAGGTTCATAACACGTTGGACTATTCGGGTGAATGGATTCAAACATACCAGAGCGGATAAAAGAAAGTAATGAAGTCCGTGTGTCCTATAAAGTGTTATCATCATAAGCAACGAAACATTTATTTAACTGCATAAAATGACATTATTTCACATTTGCATATGCCTGCATCTCTCGTATAAACAAATCGCACGTAAGCTTGACACATGTATTATCTATATTACCGACATTATACAACATTTTACTAACTGCTTGATGTATTTTAATGTTGTTAGCAAAGGGTAATCATATATACCTTGTCATCAGTGAATTGTGACATCTTACTCATCCATATCAAGCACTTGATCAGAATATTTTTAACATATATCTGTCAAATTCGTAAGAAACAATGTTGTCAAATTTTCGTAATTGTCGTAGGGTTTAACAAATATATTCGAAATATGTCAGTTTCGTCTGTCTAACAGTTGTATCTCGTTATTCATCAAAGGAATGTATATTAACATGTTGTGTTTAAGTATGGATAGACACAATATGGTACCAGAATGCTGAACTTGACAGCACGTTGATAAAGCAACAGTAAAATGTTTTACAAAGTCGACGGAAACCTCGCAAATTAAAACTTCCAAAATTAATATTTGAAGGTTAAATTCTTACGTCATGTTAACTGCTGCAACATTTCTTTAGCACAAAGCAGTCAACAAAAATTTATGAATATGGAATGAATTGTGCAAGACATATGTGCTACACAGTGATTCAATTACAGAATTAGAGATGCCAAAATATATTATAGAAGTGTCAACTTTTGTGCAAGTTATCAGATTATGGTTATTGTTATTTGTATTAAGTATTATATTGAATTGTATATTTGATTGAACAGTTGCAAAAATCACATCGGTGATCACATTTCTCGGAAATGGTTAAAATAGTTCTGACTTCTATGAATTTAGTTTTATCGGTAAATTGCAATGTTCATATACCTCTATCCACATTACATCTATCTACATTACAAAATAACTATGTGGATATATTCATTACGGACAATTATAACAACAAAGCTGAGCAAGGCCACTGATATATTGCGGTTTCGCACACCTTTCTACATATTATCAAGCTTAAGAGTTAGTTGTTATAACAAGAGTTATTTACATAAAGCACTACACAACCATTGTATTGTACTAACACAAAAGAGTGACACTTAGGTTTGCACCGTTATTGATACACTACATGGAAGGCTATGTAACTATCTACTCCATTGTCCCGAGTACTTACTGAGTATATCAGTTTTAATAACAGTGTAGTTACAACCTTTTGCTCCTATCTGACGAAGACAACCAGCATAATATGACAATTTTTTAGCAAATCATATCTTGTCAATTAAACATCGAGCTATAGATCCATTTTAAACACACTTATGACAATTGCTTGGTTTTTGACGATCAGTCATGTAACCAAAGTTTCGCATAACGATTATATTCTTCAGAACTCTAACTAATGTATTAATAAAAGTTTCCTTTACCTTAAAGAATTTGTTGAAATAAAGGTTTTTTTGATAACGTTACACAGTCTGTTCATTTCATCGATGTGTACATTTTCTTGTAGTCCTACATACATATTACCTCTCAAGGTGCACGTTACATAGCGGTACTTAGTTTTGACACATTCACATTAGTTAATGTCATTTCCTAATTGGTGATGATTACCATGATTTTATTTTGACTAATGTCTTTACTAGGTGGAATAATCCTCATGTAAACAAAACTTATGTCACTGTCACTGATGAAGGACATTCTGACTGCATGGTTATTGTATATGTCTGTCTGTGAGAAGATACACTCATACATTATGTGGCTGTTGTACTACTTCGTATAAGCCAAAAAAATTTGCCAGAGATTATGTTTCGTCGAAATTGGCTAATTTACCTTAATTCTCTTCATCACATTCATCTTAATTCTCTTAATTTCTTCTCCAATTTCGTTTTCTACCCAAGATGATTCTGGTACGTAAGCTGTTAGCATTTTAGATTTTGCAAATGTGGTTCGATCTCGTACTGCAGTGAAACCTATCGCTCATTAACTCACTTTCCTGTGCATGTGATCTAGTTCTTTACGTTGGCTTGAGAACAGCTGACGTCGACAATGCTTTTTGTCAATGTATAGTGTCACATTTTGAGACAATATTTAAGGAGGACAGGTAAACTTTATTTGCAAAACGAGAAAAAGAAAGGAAAAAAACATAAGGTTACATCGAAAGGGACTAATTTTGGCTCAATTCGTCTATCTGAATATGTAATCTTGTAAAATAAATGACTAGAGGAATTGCACAAGTGTATCATGATGCATAGCATCGCATCAAGTTTGTAGGCATTTTGTTGTATACAAGCCTAACATTTTAGGTAGTACAGTTAGTAATATGAATTCACGTTACAACGTCTGTATGATGGCAATAGTAAGATAGTAGATAGTATGATAGAAGTAGAAAATAGGACTTGGTTTTGTTTATCCTATCTGGTGTTTCTAAACCTTTTACATTAAAGAATATATTTCATGCAAGTAGAAGATTATTTCATGCCAACATGTTTCATCATCATTTCATCTACTAATTCCATGATAGTTAAATTACAAAATCAACAACCGATATAGTACCAGATCAAAGACGTGCAACATTATACGTCTGCTTTCTGTTATTATATTTAAATAATTTCCAATAAAGTAACATATGTCACTTGATGACTGGTAGAAGCGACTGAAGTTTTAACATATTGCCGGATGTGTACCTCGTTATGTAAGCTTACTTACTTAAAAATAAGTTGTCAATTTTGATCAGGAAGTCTAGAAGCTATAATAAAGTACCTTATAGAGACCTAGGTCTGTTTATTGTAAATGTGACGAAAACACTTTATAGTAATATCCAACTGTTATCTTGAGGAAAATACAATTTTAATAATGCAAATGTTGAGAAGACAAGTTACAAGATACGTACGTCAAGTTAGACACATGTTCTTATTTCTTTCAAAACGAAATAAAATAAAACTGTTAGCAAACTGCTTATCCTTTCAAAACAGTTGAAAGTAGACTTAACACGTTAATAATCCACATAATACATAGTTCAAACATTTCAGTAAAACTATGTTATTGAGAATGAATCGTTAATGTTCCCCGAACCAGACATGTCTTGTTTCATCCAGTGTCAATCAATGATACATGTTCTACACTATTCGTGGCTTATATCAGAGATAATCTGTACAAAGGTTAAATACAATAACTTTAGCAATGTCTTATATCATGAAATTGTCACAAATCTCGGCCAAATAGAACAAAGATCTGCAAGTCTCAATAAAGCTCTCTCTTTGGTGGAATTTTACGTTTTCTTTTCTTTTCTGTACATTGCTTGAAATTTATTTGAAATTTACCACTATTTCTTTAGCTGTTTAGAAATGCTTTATGTTACTTCAGTGGAAGGTATCTTGTTATTTGAAAGATTTCTTTTCGTTAAATAGTATAGATTCTGGTGGAATGCTACATTTCCTTGCCTTAAATAGAAATGATGTACAGAGAACCAATATCAAAATACCCTTTGCCTTGGAAACTTTATTAAAAGTTACAATCCGATCTGTCCATTGCTCACAAGATTGATCCAAGTACGGTTCTGTCTCCATTCCCTATGTTTCTGTTTGTTTGTCCAGCATTTCACCACATATTAGTCATACGTAAATATTAGTTGATGCTTGCTTTCTGTTATTTTCAAAGCTGTTGTGCTATGTAAAATATTATGTTCATTTGTTCAACCTATCTTGATCAGAAACACTTCCTTTTCGCTCCCTCCAAATGCCCCATTTCACTGCCTTCATTCACACTCATTATCATTTTTTTGTTTTCTTGTAAACACATTTGAAAATACAAATTGTGATCGGGATATTAACTTTGTAATATCAATATTATTACGGAGAACTTGAAGAACAAAAGGCTGATGAATAACATTATAAGCTAGTCATATTGAATGATTGATCAATTCTTTTCTAGAGTAATTATTAAATACAAATTACACGCAAATAAAAACTTCAACAGAATTTACATTAACTTTAAAGATTTGACACTATTAAAGATTATATAGAAAACATATTTTAGCATCACTGCATGGCCAATTCGATAACGAAATATGTCAAGAGTTTTTTTTTCAAACTTAACATGCGATATTTTGCGGACTACACTTCGTATTAAGACTTTAAATTAAATAATGTAATGACTTTTTGGAACTATGACTATGTTTATTTCATCCTGTGATCCTTTTGACACCTTGTTCCATGTTACCGAAACAACTACATCCTTGCTTACCCCTTTTTTTGAAATAATTTCCCCCTCATCTTTAGTTGCCCGCCTGTAAGTTGCTCGCCTGGAAAGTAGTCTTACAGAGACAAAGACAGACTAGTCTACTAAAATGTAAAGTCAAGTGACATGTTAAAATTGTTCACTTTCAAAACTTTGATACTTTTCCAGAAACAGCTATTTTGGAAAAGAGAGAGAAGGGAGAAAGGTGTCGAAATGATATTTTCGCTACAAATGTTCAACAAAAATAACGACAAAAACTAATATTTGGATTAATTTAACATAGTTATGCATATTCAAGATACTTTGCCAAAGTTCCATTTATTCTTTTGTGCATTTGACTTAGGGCAAACCTTTTCTATTGTAATCACAAACTTTGTAAAACAAATAGAATGTCCTGCTTTTGCAAATCATTTGATAAGTATTGTTCGTTGTTAACCTTAGCAAGACAACAAGTAATAATAACAATAAACAACAAACAACAAGAAAGACAGCAAAACATAAAGAAGACCAACAGAAACATTAGTTACGTGTCTACAGAATACACCAGACGACACAATAGCTTTCTTACATTTAGTAAATTCTTTGATGTAGTTATGGCAGATATTGGAGGTTAGCTTATTAACTTCTTTATTAAAAAGATCAAAAATGTATTGATAACATGTCGTTTTATTCTACACTTCATAAAGAAACAACATCTGATGTTTTTAGCAATCATAGTTTTTAAACAAAAATATTAACAAGCGAGAGTGCATGAAAAAACATGGCGAGAGTGGGAGTTGCATGGGATGATACTCATGGGTGAGCAAAAACTTAAATAAGAGAAAGTTTATGATCTAAATATTCACCCCGTCCGATATAAACCAGGTGTTTAGGAGATTTTCAGGGTATATAAGATATACTGTGAACTGTATACTAATTAGCTTAGGTATAGAAATAAAGCGACACCAGTAACTACTTCAGTGCAAATTAATGATTCAAGACCGCGTGTCAGGTGTTAAGTTTAAATAATTCTCCAGTTGATCGGTTACTTATACACTCACTTTTTCAAAATATATAGGATGGTACAGTTATGTTAGTTTTTAACAAATCGGCAGTTTAACTGCTGGTTGTACTCACTTTCAACACATATGGTGGTATATTCACGTTAAGTTATACAAGATACGACAGTTTAAATACAATACACAGGATGTGATAGTAAGTAGAGTTTAACAGATCGACAGTAAACTGTGAAACCGTAAACTGACGTTTAGTGGGTTTCTCAAAGAATTAATATGGTTTTATGGAATGAGTTTAATTTCCTTCTTCAAACTATATATTTCCTCTATGTTTGTTGCATTTATTAAATAATATATTAACATTTAATGTGTTACCCAGGTAACGAGACTGTTTTCAACAGTGATGGACAATGGGACATTACTGACATTATTGCCAAATCTTCTGAGATCGAATATCCAGATGCACCGGGAAAGACGTACACCGATGTCTGCTATACGGTAAGTTTTGTGTTACTTACGATAATGGTCAATATTCTTGACTGACAAGGGTGGAAGAGCTCCCTCACCTCTCTTCAATTTACTTTAATCCTCAAACGTGCCCCATTCTCATGAATTAAAAGTACCGTTTTTGTCAATGAAAGTAAGTTTTTTTTTAATTAAAAACATTTCATGAGAAATGAAAAACAATAAACAGTGACTCTTTTCGTGATTAATTAGAAGGTTAAATATGAAATTGAAAATATCCTTATCTGAATTTATGGTACAGAATGCTTACTTGATCTATTTTGTGGTTTGCCCTTCAAATAAAATCACATGTCCCACTGGCCTTGAAAGTGTGTGCGGCCTCCCCTCTACCCCCCCCCCCCCCTCAAACATCTCATGACGACTGAGCTGGCACCTCTTCCGCTGCCTCTTTGAGATTGACAAGAATTGTAGAGCCTTACAGAAGTACAGAATATACCTTAACTGCTTCTGTGAGATACATGGAGACTTTTATTCCATGAGAACTGACTGTATCAAGTTCGCCTCTTGACAAAGACAAGTTTCGGCCCAACAAATCCGTTGCATGCAATAAAATTGAAAGGGATTTGAAACTGACAAATTATATTCATTTACGGATAAATTCTGATACTCTTTTCTATCTTCTAAACTTGGTTTTCGTCTGGCTTGTCATCTAATGATAAAGCTATGTGGGATTGAATAACTCGGTATCATATGCAGCATATCTGCAGTGCATAGTAGATCGCTATTATGCAACGTCAACAAATTCCTCAAGAAATGTGGTGTTTTTCTGAATTATGTACTAGAGTTCTAGCAGGTGTATGATCATGATGTACAGTCAATATATTATACTGATCTAATTGTTCTTCCTGTTACTGTACTGTTAGAAGTACAAACCAAAAGTTAAGATATCAGGTTATTTTCGCCTATGCGATTGATTGATTACGTATATGCATTCTGATGTAAACGTGACGTCATACATAATTAGACAAACGGATGTGAAGGTGGTTTAACAATTTCAATGCAAGCTTTGAAAATAGCCTCTCCTACCTATGAAAAAGTGTAGTTTGAACAAAGTATCAAATTATTCACAGAATTGTATATACCTACCACGTCGATGTAACAGCTACATTTATATATATATGTTATTGTAATGCATGGTTGGAAAACGATTAAATTAATGTAAACAACCATATCATGTTCCGGAAAAGTATTACATCAGATTTAATGTTCCAGAATAACAGTAAGTATACACTTTCGAATTGCATTACCACCGTCAGAAACCACAAAGACGTCTCTGATGATAACTTTATCAATCATGTTGTTAAAACATATATGAACTTGGTACTTTGTCCTCCAGGCTGTCAATTCCTTTCACAAGCCCTCTCTCGCCTTACAAAACTAAAAATATTACTCACTATATGTGGACTTTAACCGGAAGTCTTCTACAGTTTATATTCTCATACAATACAGGAATAATATATACTTTCTTCAAGGTCGTTGCTCAGTGTGAATAACTAATTCGTTATATGACAATACAAATCCCTATCATTTAAAACACCCTTGCGTTAAACATTGAAAGCAGAATGAATTCATTTGTAACTGTGTAAATGTTATCTACAACTTATTAAAACGTATAACCTCGAGGCAAAGAAGGAAGTATTTACCAGTTAGACCACCATGGGTAAGGATAGGGCTGGACACTGATCAGTAGGTACTAACGTAGACTAGGGAACTGAGGCAGTTCAATATAGACAAAAGGTTAAATTTGCCTTTCTTTTCGTACGTTTTTGTTGTCATTATTGCCGAAATTCAACATACTGCTAATTTTCTAATTCGTATAAAAGTTCCCTTCTGAACAGTGAATTTGATTTTCTATGCGAAAGCATTCCTATCGCCAATATGACTATATGTATATAACTGTATAGGCCTACATACTAGATGAACATGTAAGTTGTTGTGTCGACTCGAAGATAAATTAGGGCTTTTACTGCTCACGGAATTAAACGTGATCTTTGTTTAATGAATGAAATGCTAAACCAAAAAAAGAGAAGATCCTAGTCAAGAGAATTGCATAATTTTCCGATCTACCGTATATCACAGTTAAGCCTTTGGTCTTAGGAAACCATTTCCCATCCGAATTTGAAATTAATCGTAACCGAAAAGTCCTCCGCACGGTCCATATCATCCAATATAACATCAGAGATGGTAAACCTCTGGGTAGATTTGATCCCCGTAGATTTACGCGCTGTTACTGGGAAACAGACTGTGACAATAATGTCACAAGGAGGCACTTGTAAGGATCAAAGATGGTCTATAACGGAAAAGTATTAGCGGATACATCTTAAGGGCGATAGGTGGTTTCGTTACAGAAGGAAAAGACTTTAGGGTATATATTACTGTTCTACTTTTAGACGCTTCATTATAACTTAGAAAACTATCACACAACTTAATGTCTATGAATGAAACACACTGGATCACTATACAAAGCAGTGCATGTATTCAGGCTCATCTCAAATGAAGGATGTAGAAAGGACGCAATCAATTCGTTTAATTTGATTTTATTAAGAACCCATTGAGATGAAAATTTAAAACTATTTTGCACTTTTCAACATATACTGATTATTTTTCCTTTTGCGCACGACACAGCTCAACTGCTTTTAGTGTAATGCTGTTGGTACCAAATGTTTACTCCCACAATAACGTAAGGAGCGTATATATTGTATCTGTATATGTATTTATGATAGTGTGGTGTAAACAGGATGTTTGGTGTTTATATTGACCTGACTATAAAAAAACGGTTTCTCGATTATCCAGTGATTGATAGGTTTGAGGAATGAAAACTAAGATAAGACTTTAGTCGGAAACTGTTTACGATTTCTATGTGACTACTGACGTCGCATTCTTACTAGGTACCTTTAATGATATATACCTAAGATAAAATTATGATACAAACGCATGATCGAAACTAGCTTATTGTTTCATTTTCCCAATTCATTAACTTCGTCCTAATGCAGAGGGGGTTGTTTCTTCGAAAGCAAAATGGAAGCAAGAATATTATGTAATCGGTGAAAGATAACCATCTAATTTGATTACAGTTTCTGTCCGGATTCACAAAGTGCTAACATTGGAAAAACTGAATTTCAGCTAACAAGACTATTAAATCTTTGTTGTTATTTGCTGAATACATAATGGAATAGCAACGTCTAAAAGAAGAAAAAATTATGAACTAACGTAATTTCTCACTCAAAATCAAAATCAAGAATTTTCAGTCATTAGTTGTGTAACATAAACCATCAGGATATGGATTGAAGACAAAATTGACTCACATTGAATTACAGTGCAGTAGCATTGCAAGGAACTCAACATGTACACAATTAATGAATTGAAAGTCATTTCGAATGCACTTTGTTCACTACGATTGTTGTTATACAGAAGCAGAAAAGGCTTTTACCAGAAACTCACTTATTCTTCAACGACCAAACTGTCAGGGATGAGTACACTAATTGACTAAGATATTGTTCTATATCCCAGTCTTACACCGAATGTGACTGGAAGTACAAATGGTTTTGTTTTCAAAAAGCTGAGTTTTACTTAAACGATTAATTAACTATATAATCTGTTTTATTACCATTTGGGGGCTTCCATAGCACTCTCTTGGGATAATTCCGTTTACTTTTTTTTCTCCATAATTGCATCCGGAGTAATAAGATTGTTTTAAACATCGAGCTGTTCCTAATCTCATACAACCGCTAATCGTAAATTGCTGTTTGTGTTTATTTCGACAGATCAAGTTTTGCAGGCGTCCTTACTATTACGTATTTAACATGATTTTGCCGTGTGGATTTGTCTCTATGGTGGCGCTCTTAACTTTCTTTTTACCACCTGAGTCAGGGGAAAAAATCAGCCTCGGCATAACAGTGCTACTCTCTCTAACTGTGTTCCTTTTGTTGGTTGCGGAAACTATGCCACCGACAAGTGCTGTTCCTGTCGTTGGTAAGATACCTTTCATTTACATTCAAGAAAAACGTATAGGTTCAAACTTAACAGTGTGTGGGTAATGTTGGTAGTCTTTATCATTAGCACGATAAATCCTGAAACGACGATCATTGACTTATTTCAAGCGGTAGCGTTTTATCGTTGGCGATTTCTTTTGTAGAGAAAATATGAAAATAAAAGCATTTCTTCTTTCATTTTAGCTGACCCAACAAGAAATGTTATTACATAAAAATAATATTTCGTCCAGTTTATTTGTCCCTTGCTTCTGCCAAGATGAGTGAATCCTGGCTCCTATATCTGCGTGGCTTTACTTTTGCTATAGAAAACATTTTATTGTAGTAATGAACTGACCAGATATTCTAATTGTTAGAGTTATAAAATAGTTCATGACAACATAAACAAAGGCTTCGGCTTCATCACCTGTTTGCTCATCTTCATCTTACGTCACACATCTCTATTCGCAATTACTCATGAAATTCTGCGTTCAAGGATGTGAAGACTCGCACACAAGGAAACGTCTCATGCCGGTAATCTGACCTAGTTTCGAATGATGTGTAACAAAAGTGTTAGACACCACCATCGATCCCAGAAAATAAACACACAGCTTGCTACCGTCGGTAATTAGACACTAGTGTACAGTCAATACATACAGCTACGGTTAATACCCACAACACAGTGTACATAGCAGCGATGGACATCTCAGGTCTAGATAAAAGATAACAAGGTATCACGTTTCATTACTGTCTGCATTTTGTAGCGACGAGCAGAAAACTTCACTTGCCAGCAACGGAAAGTTAACTTTTTTAGAGCGCGGCACGCGGTTTGGGGCGAGTCTTCAATGTCTTTAAATACACAAACATTGTAACCCCTTTACAAACACTACTCTATGATTATATACAATTTAAATGTCTCTGGGTTATTTCATTACTTACTGTTACAATAACAAACTCTTCCCCGTTACTGGGGTAACTGGAAGGTGTTCTCAGAAATGTTAGTTCAAACGATATTGTAAAAAGCAGTTTCGATTTGGCTCGTTGTCAGTTTTCTATATGTTATAATGAACACAATTGCACTGGAATTGCACTTGGAATACGTCTTAAATGTTACACTCATAATCATTCGAATCAAGTACTAATATTTTCATGAGAGTAAAGCCATTATCGAAGTTTGTCTCAGTCAAACGATATTCGATCCGCAAGCCTGATCATTTTCTTCTTAAATTGCATTAAACGCTCTAACCAGAACCAATTTAAGCCTATCTTGACTCTATCATGAGAAGATTAGAATGTCAACTAGTGACATTTTAACGATAAACATTGCCATATACAGAAGGTAAACAATTTAAATATTTGATATATAATTACACAAACTTTCCAAAAATGGGTGACATTTAATGATACCTTACAGGAGGTTTACAGTTTTACAGAGGCTGAGAGGCAGCTTACATATTCTTCGGTAAAGTTAAGGTATATGATCTCATTCTTATTCACCTTCCGCTCGTATAAATTTGACATTATAAAAACGTCATATTAATCACGTGTAAATAGATGATGGATCAGTTCTGCGGCATATATATATATATATATGTATCTATAACATTTATGCTACAAAATGCAAAGAGGATATTTTGACTTACAGGTCAATCAAATTTAAGCGAGAAATGATATGCCAATAGCCAATGTAGGGACTGTATAATTGCTTCTTTTCCATTATATATGCGCTCCTTCTTCATAAAATAGTAACCTGAGACAATAATGTGGTAATAAATATTAGTTCCTTCACATTCTATCTACACATTATCACAAAACGATAAATACAAACTCCAAAGATAGTTTTTTTAATTTTTTGTTAAACTCTTCTGCCCAACGTGAAAACCAATAAAATGCTTTCGCAATTTTTCCATCTTCCTCGGCTAAGACAGGTAACACATGAGGGAATAAGACGTCCTTGGCACAACTAACGTTTCTCTTAGACGTTCGCGTCTACAATACGTAGTATGTAGGCAATGGCGTGATGAGATTGACAATTAGCAATATATAGGATATGAAGAGATTATTAATGTAAATTCATTAATATACGCACCACTTGTTACAATTTCACGCTAATCAGCCATGAAATTTTGCCCATTAAGCCGTATCAGACGGTTACAGTATCTTAATTTGAAATATGTCATCATTGCTTATATCAATTTTTACTCTCTCCAAAAATGTTTGGATTGCGTGATAAATTAGAACGACTTCATCAAGTCATTTCAAATGTATTTGTCTTTCTTCTGAACGAACGTTTCCTTAACCTTTTTTTTGGGGGGGGGGGGGGTTGTTTCCAAAATCCAACTCCACCGGAAAAGAAAAGTTACACTTGAGTGCGTCCGGTCTATATTGAAAGCCTAAATGAAGAATTACACTTGAACGAAACAAAATTCACAAGGGTTTCAACTTGAACCTAATATATCAGACTCTGAGCATTTATAACTGCTTCATTCAGCTTTCTTTTTATCCGCAAAGTTAGAGAAATAGTTATGAGGTAAAGTTGGTGTGAAAATATTG
>JAIPMN010002682.1:0-14311 GCA_020650975.1 Apostichopus californicus | reverse complement strand
ATTGGCACTTGTCTATGGCATACTAAAAGGGTCTATATAATTAGGCCTTTATGTTTTCACAACCCACAAGTAGCCAATGAGTATAGGCCTAGCCTAACTAGTTTAGGCCGAGGCTATTTTGATTGCCTTAGGCCTGGTCTGGGCCTATATATACTGTGCCATATTATGTAATATGCTATCACAGTAATAGCAAGAAGGGCCCAGGCCTAACTAAGCACAGGCTTAACTTAGGCTTCGGGCTTAACTTAGGATTAGGGCCTTACGTTATGCCTAGCCTACCATTTTACTTTAAACTGAAAGTTATAAATTTTAGGCTAGGAATAGCCTAGGCCTACAATAACTAGGATAAGGAAGTAACACCGCTGTGCGACTAAGACTGTCATGCATATGACTAGGAGAGCTGGCATAATGAAATCTTATTTGTGGATCGTAAAACGAGAGAGAAAAAACCATGAATGTAATTACAAATTTAAAAACCTGTCTGAACGTAAAATTCTCGCATTGCTTGTACGTTACTCGTAATATACTACAGTAGGGCCTACACAGAGTTTTTTTTTTCCATTAGATCTCCATCTTGTTCTTTCTACTTCCATAATTCTTCTTCTTTCAAGTTCAGTCGGAAAATCAAACAACAAAATCCATGTTCTGACCGATTGCAGCATCCCCAGCACGATTTATTTGATAATTTCGTACTTTTTTCGTGTTCGCAAACGATCGTTTGTACACTGTGAGTATGCGTGTCGCCTGCTATAAAGTTTTCAAGTGGACCTATTTTACCGTAATGTGGGCGTTGTCCCTCTCGACCAATCCAAATCGGTTACACGGTTGGCCAAACTCTCTCTATATACGGCTCTGGTATGTAGGCCACTCTGCTGCCCTCTATTAGCCACAAGTTAAACTACGAAGTAAAATAATGAACAACGACCACCGAAACCTTAACTATAGACAAGCCAATGTAATTCTACGTCTACACAGTGATGACGACTGCTGTTTATGATATTAACTATACTAAACTCCCTAAATACCAAAACCCATAAAAATGACATTAATACTGTACTATTTAGACGGCTTACGGAATGTGCTTGAGTTATTGCATAACTACTACACAAGTTTGACTTCGAGCCTCAACTGATATTAACTTGTAATTTCACAGTCTGTACCTCCGGTACCAAAATTACATTACATTAAGAGCATTTGACTTTGCGTTCGGGTGTTATAAAATGCTAACCATTTGCAAGCAACTTTCAGGGAGGGTGGGGGAAGGGGGGGGGGTGTCAGGTTCGTGGTCCCTGTGGCTACAGCCTTGTATATATTAAATAAATCAAACATTTAAAAATACATACTAGTATGTGAGGGGTAAGTGTATGCATTTATCTTCTTTCTCAGTGATGCAAATGGAGATGTGTTTTTGTTTAAAGACCACAATACGGCATACAATTCCCTGAACTATGACTAAAATTACCAATTACTGAATCAAAGTTAACTTTTTAATAGAAATCTCTTTCGATGCTTAGTAAGCATATAGCTAAAGAGAGGAAGACTTCTGATAAACAATTCACTCCGTGCTATAAAATCAAGTAACCTATCCAGTGTCATATATGCTAGCTATTTAGTTTTCTTTAGCTAATTTACTTTTTGCCGTCGCAGTTATCGTCCATGAAAATGTTATTTGTGTGGTAGTGGAACTTTCCTTTCACCTAGAACTACGTCACTGTTAGCGAAATAATATTTTGGCGTAGGAAAGCTGGCTCTCATTTAATTATGCATGCAAAATATGACTGGCAGTTGTCATCCGTTGGTTAAAACTGCATGTTGGGGACCAACCTTCAGGAACCCTCCTCCCCCTGGGTACCACGGTTAGATAAACCACTTATAGCTACGCATATAAAGTAGCTCTACGCCTCCAAAGAAGCTCTAGCAATCCATCTTAAACTGAATTATTTTATGAAAAAAAGAGGTTTATATCACTGAAAAATTTGATATCATCGTACCTTTTCAAAATTCAAAATAAGCTCCTTAGATTCAATATCTTATATAATTGACAATGATTTTTTTAAATATAATTCACAGTCAAATCTATTCAAAGCCCGCTTACATGTTTATTCAATCAGATGTGAGGATACTCGATTCTGCAAACAGGGTGTGACGTAGGCATCCTTAAACAAGGAAGTATTGTTCATATAGCTGGAAAACTTGTTAATTAGATATTTGTACATACACATTGATAGTGTAGAATAGAACATGCCTTACACTTCACGGTATATAATATGTATTGTACTAGTTCATGCTTTTTATATATTGTGCTGGTTAGTAGGATCTATTCCTGTCCGTTCGATACTGCTTTAATTTTGTCTTCCAACGTAAAAACGTAGTAACTTTGTTAAAATAATCACTCATAAATGTTTCTTTAAAATATCGATAATAGCAGCATAACCAGAACTACTTAATCAACATTCCAATACTCATTTCATCGGCTTAGTGGCATTGACGTCGTTTGGCACACAACTACAAATCCTTTTAACATGAACCACACTAAATGTATTATAGATTAAAAGTGATCGACGTAATTAATATTCGTTTCAAAAACCAAATACATTTACATTTATTGAATTGCAATACAGTTGCTGTCCTTGTAACTAGAGGCACGATAGTCAATACGTATACAATAGGTTGTATGCTGTATTTGGGGAACAAGGACAATTCAACATGATGCAACTGAACCTTACTGCACTATTGACTGAAAGTTCAAGATATAAATAGCTGTACAAAATGGTAAGTTGGATTGCGCATGTCGAATACTCTTCTTTGCACACAAGCCAATAATACTATAGATGTGCATCACATTTGTATAAGCTTTTCACCAAATCATATTTCAAATAAAACGATGGCATTAATGGACATCCATACTACTACGGTCATTTCAATAGGGTGTTGGTAACCTCTAAATAGAAAGCCTGTGTCATTTGCCATCTTGAACTTCATCGAATATATTTTCGCATGTCATTTATACAAACTCGAAATCATGGAGAAGTGTTTCAACGTTTTTTTGACTGTTTTGACGATTTGGAGCTCGTTTGGAACAGAAATGGTAAGTGTTTCTTTTATTCAATATACGTTATATATTACTCTATTGAATATCTTCTGTTTCGAAATTAAAATAAGTTGCGTCAATGTGTTATTGAGCTAACTCTGTTGATATTAAATTATGTGACAAAGTGAAGTGTCTTCAAAGAATGAGGAAAATATCGATAGCAAATCCTGATAAATTTCAGTTAGAAGGCCTTCAATTTAAAATATTCAGAAATTTTAACTTCGCAAAAGGACAGCAGTGTTTCGAAAAATAACAAAACGTCTTTAATGTAACCATATATATTGGAATAAAAACAAAAGATTACCTCTAATCGGTTCTTCTTTGCTTAAATACTGTATTCTTAAAAAATTGACAACATATAAAATCCTTAAAAGAAAAGCTAATTCATTCATCTCAAACGTGTTTTCGTTACACACCAATTTTTAAAAGTCAATTAAGTTTCGTAATATGGCCAGGAAAAAGTAATCTCTTTTCAAATTTATGAGTATATCGCTCCCCACATATCTTTTACAGCACGTCAGTTCACAAGGTTTCCCTCCAATAGCCAACCCCGCCTTTCACAGATACATACCAACACGTTACAGCACTCAATTCATATTATGAATTAGTGAGCTTAAATACACCTGTAGATCATTCTAGTTCAAAAATGTGTACTCCATAATTTTGGCTACGAGTACGATAACTAAAAAAAAAAAATATTTCAGCGATAACTGAAAACTAAACTTTTTTTTTAGATTCATGAGTTAAATTTTCGTCTTGTTAAAAATCCAATCATGAGATTCCCTCTGTATACAGAGCGATATTCGGTAATTTGTGTATGGTTAAATGTTTTCAATCATGTTTTTCATTTTTTATAATGCCTTGCTTTTATTTTTCGATATAAACTACATACGAATAACTTGATTTTCATCTGCATGAAGGCAACTTCCTTCTTCAGCTCTCCTATTTTGATATGATTTCCGAACAGACATTTTATTTCTCGTCTTTTTTCAAGTTATCCTTATGAATACATTAAAGCAACATCTGCGTTAACTAATCAAAACCAAAACATTTCTATGTGATAATCCAATCACAAAGATGATTAATTAACTTCAAATAGTGAACAGTTGGGTAACTACAGTAAACAAAACTGTCAAGACAAGGTACATCCTTTAAATTAGATATCTATTACTTGAAAGGGTGGTTCAGGTTTAATCAAATTTGAAGAAATGCTCATTTTTACGTTTGATTATTTTGTTGCAAACTATCATCAAAACGTGACATTTTCAGATTTAATTTTCTAAAGAGCACCTAAATATTTACTTCCTTCACATGTTCATAGAGATCTCTTTAAAATATATTGTAATATGTGTGCCAAAGTTTAAACAAACAGTCTGCAACAAAAAATAAAGGTACTTTGAAATGTATTTTGAAAATATAATATTTAGATCACGATTCTTGTACATGTACATATTCAAGGAAACAAAGTTGAATAACAATAAATCCAACTGGTCTACACCTCAATCTAATTTAAAACTAATCTATGGAAACTAAAAAAAGTGAAATGTAAAAAATTAATGCTGAAAATTGAAAAATTTAAGGTTTACACGGATTTATTTCAGAACGAATAATCAAAGATAAAAGACTAGAAGAAAATAACAAATGCTATTTTGCAGGCACTTCGTTGTGGTTTAAATTTCTTAAAAAAAAGAATGGTATGATATACGCGATCATGAGAATTTCTCCGGCGATTTAAATGGCTAGCTTCCATTTTGCTCTCTTTTCGTTTTTCTCATTTACTTCATTTAGCCTATATATTGTTAGATATTCCTAGGGAATTTAATCCCGACACTCTTTTTTTTGTTAAATATGATGGATACTAAAGCAGAATAAGTGTAAGACATGTTCACTAATTTTATTTAAAATGATAAAGTTTGTAAAGAAAAAACTCAGTCACAAGCCTTTTAAAGTGACAGTTAAATAATATTGATTTCCTCAATTATTTTTTTCGAGAAGTAATATAACTTGACTAAAGGTAACTCCTTGATACCGACTCAGAGTTTAATGTCGTTTTACAATGCCAAGATAAGAGGTAAATTTAAAGGAAGAAATACTATTTTTATTGTGAATGGGAAACTTAATTGAGATATTTTTAAATATCGTTAGCTAAATAAAAAAGTAACAGAAAATGTGCACAACCCTAAATATGCTCATATGGCATGCAATTAATTAATTTAAGAAACAATAAAATAACTTTTCGTTTAAGTTACTTTTATGAACATTATGCTGTGTTTACTTTTGTTTTGATTCTTGTGAGATTAAATGAAACACCTATAAATTATCGTATTGTTTGTCGAATGTTTGCGACTTGTTTAACTGTATTTCTAATTAACGTGTCGCGCTATTATAATACAATGTGCCACGACGTTAACGTCTAGTAAGCATTAGCGGTTTAGTGAAAATAATGACAACTAATATTATTGTAAGAGCATTGTTTAAAATTGATACTGTTATTACACGATCTGTAATTTGAATTAAATAGAAGATTAAAACGATTGAAAGTCTCTTTCCAATGGAATAGACGTTCTAAAATCATACTCAAATTAAAATCGTAGTAAGATGTTTCATTAGTCTTTGGGTAATCAATCCAGACAAAATATAAGACAAAGAAAAATATGTTTAAAATGCCTTATCAAATATAGACAATTGCACGGAGGAAATGTATTTTTTCTTCCATTTAATCAGTTACATTATAGCTTCCAATTTAGGCTGTATTTCTAGACATAGTGCGACAGGCAAATCTAACATTTCAACCGATCATACGATAAACACTAAAGGCCATATTACTAGCGGAATAACTCAGTGCAGATGTAAAGAACGTTTCTAAAACTTTTAAACTAAACTGATTATTATTCTGGTGGATAGTCTCTTAAATATTAACACTTTTTAATTTATACCTTTTTTGTTCTATGTCTGTCTTTCTTTTCTTTATTTACTTTAGACATAATCTATAACAGTAAACAAAGCAGAGAACAAGTAATGCAACATAATTGGATTGAGAAAATTCTCACCAAAAATGTAATTAATTATATTTTTATTGAAAAAAATATGTCCCATATTGGAATTTTAATGGCAAGTTCACCGTGTAAAGAATTAAATATGTTATGCATAAATTAACTACAACTCTGCGAACTAGTTTATTAGGTTATTAGGTCTGAACAGATATTCTGGAAATAACTACTACGAGAAAGACAGATATTCATAATCCTTTAGGTTATCTGTTAATTCTCTAATCACAAATACCGTAGTTTACTTTGATTTACACACAAGGTGTTCTATAAAGTTGTGACGATCATATAACTTCCTTGTAACGTTTGATAGTCTTAATTTGAATACAGTAATGACATGTAAAACCAACGCGAGGATATTATCATGTATGTTGTCTTTCAAACTTGATAACCAGACTACTTAACATAGAACCACTGAAAATGTACTCCATCTACAACATGTTGGCGATGGGAGTAGTCACCGATCCCCACCCATGCTCTCCCTCTTCGCTGTTCTCAATCAGTCCCTCCTACCCGACTAACACCCTCCCTTCGTGATGTGGCTATTCGGTGTAGCATAAAACTTAACGTTTCGTATATCGTTTACAGTAACACGTAAAATAATTTAGTATACAAAGGAAACTCTCCCTATGCTTTAAAAACATCGATGATAGACTTTAACCAATTAAACAACATAAAATACATTACACTGTATATAAAGGTCTCTTTTCTAAAACGTTGCAAAAACTAGAAAGTATTATCATAACATGTATCACTACTCCATGCATGGTAATAATTCGCTTTATATAGGTTGAAGGATATCTAATTAAATTCTAATCATAATTTGTGGCTATCGTTTGAACGAGCATTATATTCAAGGGAACAAACGGCATGTGATACTCAGCATTTGGTGACAATGAACACAATGTGTTATACATATACAAATATAACGTCGCACACCGTCTGTGCTACCTGAATAACATTATCGACGACAACATTTTTTTTTGGCTACATTCCAAAAACAATCGCCTTGACCGCTTCAATCTCTTTGTGGAGATAGTATTATACCATACACTTTATTCTGTTGGCAACAGCAAAGTATAAAATTAAGATTTTAATTTTGTTCATGTCTTTAGGTAAGTAAGATACCGTTTTCTGTATCCAAGGGCCATATTCCATATTCTGTTTTATTCAGAGAATTGAAATGCTATACAATATGTTTTTGTCTTTACAGATAACATCGTAATTTCATAAAATTTGAACTGTCATATGCTCGGCTGTTCTAACACGTCTATTTCATTAATATTCGGAATTACCAAACAAGAAATCTTTCATACTTTTACAAATTTAAAGCCGAGTATTTGTTCAATTTGTATCCGCTATGGCAGAGCAATATCACTATGGAAGTTAAGTGATTAATGACTTGGTCTAAAAGAAAAAAGATGAAATTCCTCGTTCCTTTCTTAACCTCCTCTTTTCTATTGTCCTTTCTGTTGACATTCTTTATCTCTTGCAATTTTTATCATAATCATGATCATCATGTTATAAAAAATACAGTTTTAATGCTAAACGTCCATTCTTCTAAGTTCTAACTGAACCACGTAGATTTGTTGAGGTAGCGTTACTAAGGTTGTCTTACATTCGCTGTGCCATAACGTACTTCTACTATTTTGCCTTGTAGATATAAGTTTGAATGGCGGTGAACCAAAACTGTACAGGAACAATATATTTATCGTCATGTGAGGGTCCAAAACAGGGGCTTCTGTAAAGATTTCAGCTATAATGAAATGTGGGCCACAATCATAAGCAATGATCATGTTATTTGTTTGCCAATCGTTTAGTATTCATGACCAACATGCGTTTTGATGTGAGTAGCAAAATGTCTTCCATCTTAATTTTCCACCCGTGGGAGACTCGATAAAGTTCAATCTAGTTCGATCTTATTCTCTGTAAAAGGACTACAGATTTCCAATTTGACCTTTTTCACAGTTTGTGTGTGTGCAATACGTGTGAGAATAACCTATATTGTTGGAGCCAATTCCGATTTCTGCTCTTAATCGTTTTTCTGTGGTTCGTCGATTGTAAGAAGTTTAAGGTCGTTTTGTTATGGTATGTACAATTTCGTGAGCAATTTTGGTCAGCACAGTTCAAACGTGATATCCACATTATTTAGCGGGTTTATCAGAGGAATATATTTGTTTTACGTTTTCTATCTATCATTGCATGAACATAAACTACGAAGTGCAATGCTGTTGGTTCTTTGTTTTTGCAATGGAGCATAGTTTATTCATAGCAATAAGAAAAACGATCTATTGCATATAGTAAGTACGTGACAGTGTTTCCACTTTGAAGAATTCAACTTTCTATCATTATAACGAACTAGGTCTGCTATAAGAAGGAGCATTAGGCAAGTAAAAAAAGATAGAAGGAAAAGAATTGACATCGTTATCATCTTGTTGGGGACTATGATCGTTCAGTTAAAAAGAGGTTAGGGCTAGTGATATTGAGTAGGCATAAGGGAGTTAACAAGTGGTTACTGTTTGTGAGTTGTGCAATATAATATTTTACGATAGCCGATAATAATTATGATACTTTATGTATTAAAGTAAGACTTAAAGTGCGATTTGACATTTATTCTGGCTGTTTAAAAATATCGGCATCGGTATTGGGATTGAACTATCGGATATCGGCCAGATCCGATATTGGCGATATCGGCACAACACTAGAAACAATGATTTCAAATAGAAGGTAAGCTGAGCTTCTGCAGCTCTGCTCCAATTGTTTAATAAGTAAGATATACAAATCTATGGCTATGAACTCACCTTACAAGTAAAATGACACCATTCAAAACTCAGAGTTTTATTGTCCACGGTAAGTATCACGAAACGGTAGTCCTAGTCCAACAAGAATAGCTGGGACTGTTGAACACAGTTGCGTTACAACTCATGTCTGAAATGTTCTAATGTCAAAAAATAATTTGAACAAAGAACATCTGTCAGCATTAAGCAACAAAGATCTTTAAGGAAGCAGCCAGCTATTGCCTTTGTTCTTACGTTCTAACGTAAAAACTTACGTATCATGTGCCAGAGTATAGCTGTAAAACCGGAAAAATTCCAATAATATAATGTTTCCTGGAAAAAGTTGTACTCTGTAAGTGATCATTGACCTGTAAATCAGATATAGAATATAGACAAAAGAAAATATCATTTAAAGTGGTGATCCGGAGAAATTACCAAAGTTTAAATCGACTTTACTCTTAAACTAACATATTTTGGACCAGTTCGCAAAAGGTTCTTTCTTTCCCTCACACTGGTTTTATTTACATTAGATTTAATCTGATCCTGCTTAGTGTTGACTGCAATGCTCTGTATGTCTTGTAATGTATTCAGTAAATGTCTTTTCTTACACAGATAATCGTCAGTGCCGAGGGAAGATCTTCAGGTAGGGGTATTGTTTATATTATATGATTTATCTTATAATAAGATGTAGCCTCTGTAGGTTATATCACTTATGTAATGTAAACGTTAAAACCTCAGTTGGACAACTTGAATGGCTGGAAATGTTAGCTTTTTAATGGTCGCTCTTGCCGTTTTGTTTTTCAATCGTGTTACTATTTCCGAATATCTATTTCAAGGTTGATTTCCACTGAGTAGTATACTTTTGATCTTCTTATATCTAACGTGCCACATCGATATTTTCTCAGATACGTTAAACAAATGGGATTTGCCTGTTTTCGTGAGTCATTTGGTCTCACATGGATATGATTGATTACCACGGAAGCTTGGTTAAAAAGAAATTCAAGTTACTTGGTCTTTGAATTTCCATTGCAGGCTGAAAACTAATCACATATAATGCTTCAAAACAGTTACATCTGAGAATTCAATAACGATTACTTCATTTAACTTTAGTCGTGATATCTTAGACTATATGGTAGTTGAGTAATAGTTGATATTTAAACTGATGTATTGCCTTAACTCGCTTAGTAACCTAACCAGTTCTCTTACAATTAACTAAAAAGTCTTATAGTAAAAATATTAATAATAATATTCGGTTCATGTAGCGCTTTTAAACAGCGATAGGTTTCAAAGAGCTTTACAGACGTTATATTACCCCTGTTCAATAATAACCTGTCCAGAGACAATCCCTCCAGACAGCTGCAGCTGGGTGGAGAGAGGCAATTGAGATAAAGCATCTTAGGCGATATTTTCGTTAGCTGAAATGATTTTTCAGTCACAATAAAATAACTTTGTTTTACTTTGTTTTTCTTTCCATCCAGGTTCTTCATACTTTGTTTTTCAACAACCTGCGTATCCGAGAGATTGCAAAGAAGTATTGAATGCATGTTCCTCTACCCACAATACATCTGGAGTGTACCTTATTAAACCAGATGGCTACCCGGAACCGTTTGAGGCTTACTGTAACAATGATCTTGATGCTGGTGGATGGACGGTATGGCTGATTACTGGATGTCTTCTTTTCAACTTTAAATAGTTTGTACAACTTTACTTCAGATTTTGATTGCAGCAATATATAGCGATGTAATAAAAAGTCGTTATTTCAAATAGAATCTCGCTCTTTTATCGAAACGAAAGTTTGAATCAATTATTTTTAATATTGTGGAATTTAAGTACCAGATTGTACTTACAGTGTAGTTCTTCTTCAAGGAAACTGTAAACATCTAGCCCAAACTACAAACTGAAGTTAGAAATACCAGTTAAAATTTCTGTGTAATAGTTGTTAGCAACAAATCGCATTGCAGTAGGGAACAAATAATAATAATTCAATCACGTCCTTGTTAACGCTTAACTTGATTGATATTCTTTGAAGGTATTACAGCGACGAAGATCGGATTCTGTAAATTTTAGTAGAAGTTGGAAAGACTTCAGAAATGGCTTTGGCTTTCTATGGAGTGAGTTTTGGATCGGAAATGAGAAAATTGCAGTATTAACAAATCAAAAGCGATACCAACTGCGAATGGACTTTGAAAACGTTGCTGGAGAAACTTTCTATGTAACATACGACGAGTTTCGTATCTCAGATGAATGGGGGGATTATTATATATCTAGTTTAGGAACATTCGAAATATCAGATGGTAAGTGTCTTTTTCATTATTATTAAATATAAAGCCAAAAAAATCATAAAAATCGTGATCATTTGTTAAATGTCAAACGTAAACGTGCAGAAAATGAAAGGTTTATTCTGAAAACGAAGGGATCTTTTGGAAGTAAATTTGGCATGTCAAATATGTTTTGAAGAAACTGCTACAATATATATAGTACGAGTATACATATTATATATCAGCGAGTACAACGGCGCTACGATACATATCGTAGCAATTAGAATACGATATGATATGAGTGCAAGTACAAGCTTTTAGTGCGAGTTTAAACACTTAATCTTGCATTAGTATCCATACTAGAATTCCAAAATGCCTCCATTAGCCAAAGTGTGATTACGCACTCACTTCAAGACTGCTTCGTACTCAACACCGACCATGGCTCTGAACAAGGAACCGTTCCTAACGTTAGTACAACAGAACGTTTACAATTAAACCAGGTTCGTCTCCCAGTTTGATCAGAACAACCAACGAAAAGAAATTTGATGTTGTTATTAATTATCATTGTTGTCAGAAAGCAGTATACTTACACCGAGAGAACTCTGAAACAGAACCTGGTTTCAGACTAATTGCACAACAAATGATGGTGTTTTATCTCGTTATCAGAATAAATAGTAACATTAATGTGACTAAGGAACGGTCACTACCTTTTTAAAATGTTCTACATTTATTCGAGCAGCTTCTGAGTGTATGTTTCTTTCCTTTAACCTTCTGACAACCACGTATTTAAGTAATGACGATAAACTATTCTATGCCATATGTCGTATTTGTCGTGACTGTATCAGGTTACTATTATTTTCATTTTTTTCTTTCCTGTTCTCTAGAAACAACCCCTGAATGGTGTTCAGCTAATGAGATATTTAGCAATGAGACCTGCGAGAGGACTTGTGACGACCCTGATACTTGCATCTCGGCTACCTCGCACACAAAATCAGAGCAATGTGTTTGTGTCGGTGATTATATGAGACAGCAAGAACAATGCATCCCTCTCAACCAATGCAACTGCTTCGTTGCTGACAAGAAAGGTGTATTAATGGTCAGTATGACTTTTTCCACATAATAAGAAGCAAATGTTTTACTTACATTTAGTCAGGAAGCACAAGACTACTCATACAGATGTCATTCCCTTATAAACCTTACACAAAAATGCATGGATACTACTACTAACGATAGTTTTGCGGTGAGAACCAATTGTAGGCCTAATGTATAGTCGCATAGGCCGTTTTAATGCAACATATGACGGCTACTGTTTCATGGCGAATCCCGCGGACTCCTACATCGGAGTTGGCTTCAGAGACCTTATTAAACTTTCATAAACATCCAAATCCTTACCTAGATCATTCAGGGGACGTTTGCAATGGCCAACCACCGTTGAAATCCTGTACATTTCACTGTGACAACCGCAAATTCCTAATTAATTTACTTGATTTTTTTCGTGGAATTAGGAAGGCGATTTTTACGTCAATTCAAGATGTACACGAAAATCAACTTGCCGAAACAACCAGATTATACAAGCAAGTTACCAGTGTAGTGATTACGCAACCTGTGATACGAGGAACGGTGTTTGTAAATGTTACTGCAATCCAAACTACCAAGGGGACGGAGAGACGTGCACCCACAACTGCTTCGTTGCTGACATAGGAAGTGTATTAGGGGTCAGTATGAATTATTCAGGAAATGTTATAATGCTTTGTTCTTAATCATTGTCCATATAATTAGAAGGAAACCTTTATTATTTATACTTGTGGATAAAAGCATTACATTTACAGATAGTCGAGTGGCGTGCGCATCGTGGTTGGGGAGGGGCCATTGACCCATTTTTTGGTCTCCGGTCCAGTCAAAACTGTCAGTCGAGGGAAGTATTTCGTTAAGTCGGGAATCACAAGACCACTCCTACGAGTGTGCATCGACTTATAAGCCTGACTCAAACATCCATAGATACTTTTTTTCAGTCTTGTAGTTAGAACTATTTGTATACCTAATGTATAGTCGCGGTAAGCCGTTGAATGCAATATTTGCAGCTCCTTTTTTGTTATGTCGGATCCTTTCGCCTCCTACTTCGGAGTTGGCTTCAAATACTTCATCAAACTTTTATAAAGGTTCATACTCATACCTATATCATTCGACGGGGATTTATCATTTGCCATTCACCGTTGAAAATCTGTACATTTCACTGTGATAACCGCAAATTCCTAATTTATTTATTAGTGTTTGTTTTTCTTTTCGCGGAATGTCTTAAATCAGGTTGGCGATTTTTACTGCAATTCAAGATGTACACAAAAATCAACTTGCCGAAACAACCAGATTATACAAGCGAGTTACCAGTGTAGTGATCACGCAACCTGTGCTGAGAGGAACGGTGTCCGTAAATGTTACTGCAATCAAAACTACCAAGGGGACGGAGAGACCTGCATCCACAACTGCTTCGTTGCTGACATAGGAAGTGTGTTAGGGGTCAGTACGGTTCTTTCAGGTCATTTTATAATGCTTTGTTCTTAATCATTGTCCATATAATTAGAAGGAAACCTTTATTATTTATACTTGTGGATAAAAGCATTACATTTACAGATAGTCGAGTGGCGTGCGCATCGTGGTTGGGGAGGGGCCATTGACCCATTTTTTGTCTCCAGTCCGGTCAAAACTGTCAGTCGAGGGAAGTATTTCGTTAAGTCGGGAATCACAAGACCACTCCTACGAGTGTGCATTGACTTATAAGCCTGACTCAAACATCCATAGATACTTTTTTTCACAGTCTTGCAGTTAGAACTATTTGTATACCTAATGTATAGTCGCGGTAAGCCGTTGAATGCAATATTTGCAGCTCCTTTTTTTGTTATGGCGGATCCTTTCGCCTCCTACTTCGGAGTTGGCTTCAAATACTTCATCAAACTTTGATAAAGGTTCATACTCATACCTTGATCATTCGACGGGGATTTATCATTTGCCATTCACCGTTGAAATTCTGTACATTCACTGTGACAACCGCAATTTCCTAATTTATTTATAAGTTTTTGTTTTTCTTTTCGCGGAATGTCTTAAATCAGGTTGGCGATTTTTACTGCAATTCAAGATGTACAC
>JAIPMN010002681.1:8486-41298 GCA_020650975.1 Apostichopus californicus | reverse complement strand
TATATATAAAAATATATATATATAAATATATAATATATATATGCGATTGGTAATTAACAGAATGGCATTGGTGGTTTAGGCATCTTGATCAACTACAAGTCATCCATTAGATAAAAACTCTCATTTCATAAGCAGCAATCGGAGTGTGATGTTAAGCTCCAGATGTGACTGAATGGGTTGAATATTTGGCTTTCAAAAAGCAAAGACTTGGTGAGAGTCTAATTAGCCTTGCTTAATGTAATTTAAGGAGATAAGTGGATTAATTGAAGTGTGTTATTTAATTATCTCTGAAATCTTCATTTAAGTATTGATATTCTGTTATTTAACCTTAAAATATGAGATTATTGAAAAAGAGTTGTGCTAATGCAGGAATGCAGCATCTGACGAATCTCACTTTCTGCAAGGTAAAACAAGAGTGTAATTTGTTGTAAATGGAGTAAATTTTTTAATGCCTTGTGAATTTTAAGATAGAATGTAGGTCCATTGACAGGCATCTATTACATTGACTTTGGTCAATGTTTGAAACTATTCAACACTAACATGTCCACTTTGCATTCAGTCCACTTGCTTCTTGCATGTGGTTAGTATTTTAAATGTGATAATGTGTCTGATCTGCGGACATAACGTTAGAATTGAAAGCGAATTCATGCTAAATCACTGCTACTCAACATTATTTAATGGGTGACTAAAATCTAGAAGGGTATACAAGTATGACTTTAGTTCCTTCAACTGCATCCTCATTTGGATTTATATTTGTTAGGGTTGTTCAAGTTGTTGGAGGTCTGTGACCGAAAGCATAAAGCTACCTTAAATTTGATGTGTCACATTCAATCAAATAAAGCTACCTTAAATTTGATGTGTCACATTCAATCAAAGCTACCTTAAATTTGATGTGTCACATTCGATTGAATAAAGCTACCTTAAATTTGATGTGCCACATTCAATCAAATAAAGGCTACCGTAAATTCAATGTGTCACATTCGATCAAATAATGCTACCTTAAATTTGATGTGTCACATTCAATCAAATAAAGCTACCTTAAATTTGATGTGACACATTCAATTGAATAAGTAAGTTTTACTTTCATATTATCAAAGAAGAAAAATTAAATAGTTTCAGATCCTAGTGGCACAATGACATCAGCAGTTTACAAACTGACAGTTCCAGGACACACGACTTGGATATCTCCCAAACAGAGCAACAATTGGTCTTAGCTCTGGTTTGGGGAATTGTTCACCATAAGATGTTTTCATATATTAATTATTTACAATACACACCACCAGGTTGACCGGTTTCCCATTGATCATATAAGTGCATGCATGGTAACAGCATCTGTCAGAACCTATACAATACATCATGAGTGCTGCGGTAGATGCTTTCTGCAGTATGTACAGTGTGCACTTAATAACGTCATACTTAGAATTATGAAGCCAGCAGTTTATCTTTCAGAATCTATACTATTCTATACTTCTGAAGTGTGTGGTGTTGCTGCTGCAGTATACCAGGCATACATATATACATTTTATTTTACTTCAGACTTGTAATTATGAGCTTTCAGAATCTACACTATACATCGATAGTGTGTGGTGTGTCTGCTACAGTACATACAGTGTGCATTACATTATTTTACTTGATAATTCTGTTAATTCACGGAGCTTTGAGTGATGACCAATACTCTGAAGGCATACAAGCATAACCTGATTTTCCAGTTGATGCAGCAGTTTATTAAACCATTAAATTTGAATCATAGGAAATATCTTCTTAAATGTCAGAAATTTTATGTCAAAACTTCAATACATTAACCACAAAATTTTGTTTATACTTTACCTGGCATTTTAATAAACAATCTATTCATACCTGCTGTTTTTTCTTAGATTCAATGAAGCAGTAAATATGAAATTGCAAAAAGTCAATTTGTCATGTCTCTCTGTGAATGTTAATATGGAGACATTTTGAAAGTTGTTTCATTTATATATAAATGAGTAAGAACTTTGATGCATCCTTGAGCTACACTGTTCTTGGTATGATGGATGCATATCAGTGATATATATCAACAGAAATGTGAATTGTCGCTTATAAGACATAACAAGTTGATGAGAACTTCAAAAATAGAGGGCAGCAGAGTCAAATTATCTTACAATACTGAAGGAAAGTGTAATAAAAATAGATCGATACTGTTCATCAGTTGTGTACCTTGTAAGAATTTCAGTTTAACATAGTTGTGTAACTTTCCACCATGAAGAAGGGTGTAGAGGGGGGGGGGTAGGGGTCTGGATTGGAGAGTCAGTGAGGGGGATTTCATTTTCTACCATCCCATAAAAAAGGAAGGTGGGGAGGGCGGTTGGGATTGGAGAGTTAGTTAAGGGATTCTTCCTGGAGCTACTCTCTACATCACAAATGAAGGCAGTAATTAACCTTTGATCCCCATTAGCATTCCAAGAGTTAGTTTTTGTTTTTAGTTGACCTTTGACCCATTAGTTATCATACCTAAAAATTAAATTTCATAGTGGATGTTATTTGCTACCACAAAAAGCACAGTTGCAGTTTTATTAGTACCTTCCTATAGGTATGGCTTCATTATCAACAAAACAAGTTTTTATACTTGTCTTTTTCAAACAGTTTTCCATGCAACAATGGTTTGGTAGGGGGTTTTTATTCAAGATAAAAGCTGCAAAATTATTAGACGTTAACTCGTTTTTTTTTTTTTCCCGCTTTGGTCGAGCTCTTTTTTTTTTTTTTCCAGACATGTCTCAGCCTCGCATTCTGTTTTGATCACAAATTGCCACTGTGTTCGCTACAGCAGTTAATTTGTCACTTTTTCACTTTGGTTTATCCTTTTTTCACAGGGCCTCAAGTCAATAACGGCTGCTTTTGCGAGAATAATGGAATTTGCATCCGAGATAGCGCCTCTTGGAAATGCTTCTGCATGGATGGATTCGTCGGAAAGAGATGCCAAATCCCAATACAAGCAAAAGGTATCTATTTTATTTTTTGAGGGGGAGTGAAATGTTTGCCAAATTTCCTTGGGAAATTAAGGATGCTCGTTTTAAGTTGTTTGATGGTGTCAGGGTAGTAAATTATTGACGAGGCTGAAATCTGGCGAGGAACGGTACCTTTTTTTGGGGTTGTTGTCATAATCCAGGATTTATGTTGTGGCACGTAGGGAATTCCCCAGAGTTTCAAGGCCGGTCGTCAGAAGGTAAATTTAGTTTGTGGGAATTTGTATTTGAGCCTTTTTTAAAGGTAAACGTGAAATTCTTTTGGAACATAAGACATCATTTGAATCTTTTTCCTCGTTAAACACAGGTTCAACATTAAACAAATGACATTTTTGTGGCACACTTTTAATTTGCAGTTCTCGGCCTCACAGAGTTGATTCTCATTTCTAGAATATTAGCAAAGTTTGAAATAAAGGGCAAAGTATCATGAGAGAAATGCATTTTATAGAGTATACAACATACATTAATGATTAAGTGTCCTGTAATTGAATGGAATCTTGAATCTGTTACTGCAGGCAACTTGCAACAAAGGGGAACATAGACCCTGATTAATGTAGCACATACGTATCTCTTGGGTCAAAACAACCTTATTCAAAGATGATATTTGGAGAGAATATGTCACTGCTCCAAATTTTCTGAAAAAAGTATCCCCCCAAAATATTTTAGAGGATGTCTAATAAGAAGGTGAGAAGTGAAGAAAAAGAACAACTCTGATTTGGAAAGACAAGTTGTTGGTGAAGATTCTTTCATCTGGAAAAATAATAATGACTAAAGTCCCTGGAATAAGTGCGCCAAATTTTCTTCTTTCTCTCTAAAAAGGAACATTATGAGGATCACTTTTTCTTTTATTATTAGAAGGAGCTTATTGGTTCTATTGATACATTGAAGAAAATCAAAATGCTAATTTTTGGCCAGTTTGACTCCCCTTTGCGACATTCCATTGAACTGTGCTTTTTAAATTAAACTGCGTGTTTGCAATTTCACCATTGACATAGGGTGGTATATAGCAACCTCTTATAAACGAAGGGGGCGAAGAGCCAAGGTAATCGGAGGAGTCGAGTGGAATACCAATATATATTAAGTCGAGTGAAACACAGAAATGTGTACCGCACTGTTGACCTGAATCAATGAACGTTACCGATGACCTCGAATTACAGGAAATAATGCCATGACAACAGAGATGTAATTTAGATATCAAATACAGGAGTATTAACGTTATGCTAACAACCATTAAGGTCATCAGTACTAGCACCAAGGTTTTAGCATCCTCAGATATAAAGGAGGATTCGCTTAGACAATGTCTAAGAGAGAGACATTCACGATATGAGGGTAGCAGTAAAATGCTTCTTGAAAGTTTGAAAAAAAGTGACCGTGATGGTATTGTCTCGTGTCGCAACACCAGTAAATAACTAACGAGGCAGAAGTGCAATTATTTTGAAATTAGGAAGTTAGAGACTAGAGAACAATCTAAAATATAGATGAGACTGAATTTAATTATCTAAAGTAATTTAAAAAAATGATAAGTTCCAAGTTAACCTTGCCAAGTGGCTGCGTTCTTCAAGTGCTTCAGCTGCAATGGAAAACTCGCATTAGTTAAGGGTGTCAGCAAGCAGTACTTCCATATGTTTATTTAGGTACAATCATATCGTTAAGGACTGATAATTTGAAGTTTGAATATGAGTGAACATTACTTGACTTTCTAGCATATTTGGGGACGACATCGATGACATTTAAGTGGGAAATTGAACGCAAGGAAAGGTTAACATCCTCCACAGAATACAAGCAAAGTTGATAACAAGTTCAAAAGCTGTCAGAATAAAAACAGAAACAGGCAAATAACATCATCAGGCTAATGTAGCAATTTGTCTACATTTCCAAAAATAGTTTATAGATGTCAGTAAAAAAAGAGAAAAATATTAATAATAATAAAAACCAGTCTGCATTCTCCTAAAATGTAAAGTCAGTCAACATATTGATCATTTCAAGAACAACTGCTTCCTGTCGATAAAGGTTGCGCAGCTAGATGAAAACACTTGAAATCAGTAAAGAAAGACAGTAATTCGATTTAGATTTTGAAAACAGTTCTACCACTTAATCATTTTGAATGAAATTAATTTGTTTGAGGAACATTCTTGAAAACCGAAATGTTAGCATGCTGAATTTGGCGAAAATTTGCATAGTTACTCAACTAAGAATTCTACAACAAAAAGTAGTTAGAAGGGATAGATGATTATTGCGTATCTACTTCCCGTTTCATGTCATGTGACAGCATTTGCTGCAGTCATTGACATCAGTAAAGGATTGCAAACCTACTGAAATACAAAAAGAAATTCCTCTACGCTTATTAATATCAATAATAATAATATCAATATCAGAAAACCAATTGCATTTATCACATAAATTAGAGCTTCGTAAGAAGATGCATGTATATTAATTAGGTGAATAAAACTATACATAACCCTGCCGAGATTTCAGTTTAATTGTTTGGGGGTGGGGAGATAAGCTTCTATAAAGCAATTCACAATTGAATAGAAAGGTATAATTTATCTCTCTGTTAGGTACTAAAACAAACAAGGGGAGGGGAGGCGCATGGTGGCCACAAGGGGGGGGGCATATATATCTCCCTTAGTTGTGTATAAAAAAAATTGTGCTTTATTATAAATCAAATGTCCCTTTTGGTAAAAAAACAAATTAATACCCTTCTCCATTTTGCTAATTTAACAGTGCACTTGTATTGTAAAATTTAAAAGTACAATGTAATTAAAAAGTCCCCTGTTGTTGAAAAGTATGAAAAAAAGTCTATTAAAGAGTACATGCTATTGTTGCCAAAAATTATTTGATAAACCGAAATTTGTGGTACAGATTGCACTGAGGATCCATTCTGCTGGGCAGTTTTGAGGTCACTTTGTGGTTTGTCCTCTGAAATCAAAGTCACATATATACCATAATTAGCCCTCAACATTTTGGTTCTCTCCCTCCACCTCTCCCCCCCCCCTTCTACCCCTGCAAAGTGTCCTAAAATTTACTCCATGCTTACTTGTCTCATCATAACTATTGCACTCTCATCATGTAGCTAGTGTGTTCTCTTTTTAAGTAATTTTATCACAGCACTGTACCCTATTTATATACTTCCTTTTATAACTGGAATTTTACCACATTTACAATTTCACCTCTGATTTAGTGAAAAAATTACGTTTTAATGTACTCTCGTTAATTGTACAATTTGTTTTAAAATTGCTTTAGCTTGATCATATTTGAAATGTACCAAGACCGATGTAATCACCAAAACTTCTGTAAATCTTGTTAAGAATATACAGAACATTTGTGACCTATAGATTTCATATTTGCATATATCGAGACACGATGATATAGATTGCTTGTGAAATCAACCAGTAAGCGCTTACGATGTGACAGCGTGTCTTCTTTCAGATGGATGTTATTCTCCGGGTCAGTTGACATTTCATCTGCCTCTGTTTCTTCCTCAGCTCATCATCATTTGGCTGCTGTCATCAATAGGTGTTCATGTCGTAATGGAGGCACCTGTACCCCTACCAGCACTGGATTTGGTTTTGTGTGCTCGTGCCCAGCTGGTTTCAGCGGCTTGGATTGCGCCAAAAACAATACTTCCATCATAAGTGAGTTGATTTCTTCTTGTTCCATGTAGCCCTACATACTTCCTAAAGATACCTGAATGGTTTGGGCAGTAATTACTGCCAGGGGGAGGGGGGAGGTGTATTTAAGGCCACAAGCCCACCAGACTGAGAATGAATTAAGTTCTGACTAACAACATAAACTATCACCAAGGATGTCTGAGGGTGAGCCTTTTTATTTTTAAGAGAATAGCACCTTTTTACACAATCCATGTTGATGAACAAGCACTGTTTTAACAAAAATTAATGTTGATCAAGAAAGATTTTACTCCCTGGTTATAAATAGTGGATCATGAAATTTACCATTGTGGTCTCTATTTCCTCAATTTCTAGCATATTTGTTAGGATCATACAGATGACCTGTGTGAGATATTTCCAATCTTTCAAGGTGCACCCTGATTAGGGTGGCCAGCAAGGACATAGCTACAGGGGGGGGGGGGTGAGGGGGGTCTTGTCCCCACCCTAATAATAAGCTTTAATCATCAATATTTGTAAATCGGTAGTCAAAAGCATGACAGTTGGAAAATTGTATCTATGCAACATCTCTTAACATAATTTAAGCTGATGTTTCTAACTCCTTGTAAAATCCAAAATAAAATTGAAAATACTACAAACTAACTTTAAAATTGTCTACGTAACATAATTATGGTCAGTTTTGTCACCAACAATTCAACTAACTTGCAGTACGGCACCAGCTCCTTACGAATCCATCTCATGCTGAGTAGGGGAGGGTTGCTGCAGCCCTTCCCATCACATGCTGAGAAGGAGAGGGTTGCTGCAGCCCTAGGTTTTGGGGTCTGTCGGAGGGGTCTTGCTGCATGATATGGAGGGGGGCATGGGGAAATATCAGATAATGTTTTCTCATCTCCATAATATATAAGGATTAATGAAGGGTATACTAAGACCGGGTTCAGGCGACACAAATTTCACAAATCCTGATCTGGTTCGCTGATCTTGTGAGGTGTCCTCCATTTTGAGTCTATGTTAGTGGCCACCCTAGGCCTAATATGTCATGATGTTGTCTATATCACAAGCTGTATTCATGTTAGTTATAGAATGGAGCCACAAGATAGGATCTGTGGTGCCTGTCATGTAGTCTACATTTGTCAATCTATGTACAAAGTAAGCACAATATTGATATCCCGAGGCCACTGATTCGCTCAAATTCATAGCCGTTGAAATTTTTACTGCTTCAGAATTTCCCAGTTGGCTTCCTCCTGCTTATCTGGTTATATACAAAGTTTTACCACCTTTTCAGATACCTCTGTGTAAATTTTTTTTCCAAACTGTTTTCTGTTCATTACTAACTTTATAGTTCAAAGTATCAATCTGAAAATAGTTATGGATATTGACAGCTCACAGCTGATTTCTAAACTTTTTTATGGATAGCTAACATATCTAACATTAAATTAATATCTACATATATTGCAGTTGGAGAAAATCCAGTCTGTTATTGCCTGATTGGTTAGGGAAAGACTGTGCACTTGATGTGACATCAGAAGTTTAGTCTTTGAAAAATGTGTCCGGCTGGTTGATTCTGGAAGAGAGCCCTCAATTTCTCTACATTGGGGCACCTTCCTGTGTGGGTTTGTTTTAGGCTGTCAGTAGTTTACATGCCAGCTATTATTATAGGCTCTTTTGTTTCTGAGCTGACTCCCCCCCCCCCCCCACCCTTCTTTCTAAGTTCCTCCCCTCTTTTCTGGGCTCTTCTTTTCTACATTATTTTATTCTCAAAGTTGTCTTTGTCAAGAATGGCCATTTCTGTTCTAGGATAGAATAAATTTCTCTCTACTATGATTTTCTTTTTCTTAGCTGTTAAAAATACTCTCAAATTCTTTGCGAGGCTGTGCCATAGAAAGAAATTTTGTAGGTTTTCCTTAAATTTTTTAACTAGATTTTTCTATTAGTTTTCAATTGTGAAGAAATATATCTGAATTTTGGGAGATTGCTAACTTTGTGAAATATTCATTTTGCTTCATAAAAGACCAGACATGTAGATTTCTGTGGCCTGGATTTACATTAAAAAATACACTCCAACATGAATGTTGTTGCATTCAATGCTCAACACCAGCTGTCGGGCAGGAAATTGATCTTTAAGTTTGAACTCAATTCATGCGCTGCAACACCTGTTAAGGTGTATTAACCAATTCCTGTGACAAAATATGGACATATGACATATATGAGAAAATAAAAGCTGAGAAAGTCCATTGTATTGTCCATCTGTTAGGTTGAAAAATCATATCATAAGTAGGAAGCTCGTATAAAACACCTTAAATTATGCATGTATCACCTTTCTCTTGCCCTACGCTAAAGGGTTTCATGACCATTAGGTTTTGAAAGCCTTCTCACCGGCCAGATGAAACATTACCTCGTGGGGGCTCCCTAATTTGCCCGGTTGTGCTTAACACAGTTTGATTGTAACGGAATTAATTGTGATGTGTCACCATCTGTATATATACGTAGACACAGAGAGGCTGAAGCTGAGTAGCATGGCTGTTCATTGAACTTTGTATGTTAGAAGAATGTAGTTCATGCATGGATGCATCATTTCTCAATCTCTTTGCAGAAAGCTAAAAAGTTCACCAAAAGGTTTGCGAGAACCCAGAGAGGCTGGCTGGGGGGGTTGACAAAATGTGTGTCTGGAATGAAGATGACATTTTTGACAAAGCTACTGGCTTTCGTTAGATACTGCTTGGCTTAATGCAAGTCAAGATCACTTTCAGATTTATGCATAATAATAAGTGCTGTCTGTACTTGGTCATTTCTTCAATCCCTCCTTTCCCTTCTATGTATCATTGTGTCTGTGTGTTTCTTCGTTTGGAGATATAAACGACGTTATCAAATTTAAATTTGAAAAATAGCTCACCAGAAAGAGGAAGCAAATATTACTGCACTTTCATATTAACCACACAAAATTGACAACAACAAAAAACAGATGAAATTTGGTCATCTCGGTTGAGATTTGAAGTATTAGTATGCAATTTTTTTTTTTTTTTCTTCACTGATAATTTTCTGTAATCTTAAAAGTTGACAAAGGTGATTGAGTCTGTATATGTACTTTGATATATCTACAGAAGTATCGTGATTATTATCATGACGTTGTAATGATGACATCGTAAGCTTGGTTCGGTCATTGTGTTTGCCCTTTTTCACACAAAATTTGTTTCCCCTTCAGGCTCGTGACGCACATCCTCTACACACTAGAGACTAAACTCGTATCGAACGAAAAATGACATAAAAATCCCTGAAAAGCCTGAATTGAATAGTTGCAGGGCATCATTCCTACAAATTTTTAAATGTGGTAATAAATTGTTAGAAATTTTCAAAAGCATATTCCAGGGGGTGGGGGGTAGGGGGAATTCTGACCCGTTTTCTCTTATTCCCGAGTTTCATGATGTCGTATCTCAGTGACGTTAAATGTTCTGAGGGTGTCAGGGAAATGGGAAATGCAGGAATATGAACACCAGTGACCGTTATTAGACTATCTAGCATATTAGTTGCTATCTTGATGACCTTTAAGTGCATTTTTCTTTTAAGCATAGTTACATGTTAAAAATAGACCTCAGACAGAGGAGATGGCAGTTAAGAAAGTACTTTAAGAGGTTGAAGAGTTCAAAGTATCAGTTGAAATTTGGACATTTTCTTTGGCAGAGTCGATCCCTGTGTGAGATTTTCATTACCTAACAGTCTAGTCTTGAACACTTTAGTCTTGAAAACTAGTCTGGAATTTTTATTTGTTTAAAAACATGGGAATTAACCAAGTACATCGTTATGAGATTTTCATATCAAATATCATCAAAGGATTGACCAAACTCAACTCAACTTCATGTTTCCTGTAGAATGGCTCATTTTACTTTATAGTTACTGTACTCTTGCTAAATTGTGACTCCATGAATGTTTTAACCTCATACACATAGAGGCAGCTGGCTCGTGTTCAAACTGCCCGAGATAATGACCGCCAAAGCAGCATTGATTCTGTTAATACCCAAAGTAGGCTAGGGGTTATCTGTGATGAATGTGGGATATATTTTTTTTCTTCGAACATGACAGACTTTCTAAAAGACCTTATGGCAATTTGCTGTGATGGCATTACAACAGCTTTACTAGTGATATATAGTAACAGTTCAAGTGTTATTTGAGAGAACTTAAATGCTGCAAAGGCAGCCTTTGCCAGCATGAGGAAAACAGGAAGAGAAATAAGAATCCGTACGTCACAGATCATTAGCAGTAGAATCATGTTCCATGCTCTAATTCCATTCAGTGTGTTCTTTCTTTAATACTCCAGTGCTACATACACCTACTGCTTAACAATGTGTGGACATCGCTTATTTTTATTGGCAGGAAATATATGTTAGTTTGTAATTGTAACAACTTGCGGTCTAAATTTTGCAATATCTAAAAGTGGATGAATAATGCATGCATTTGAGAGGATGTAGAATATGTGCAATATATATATTGTGCAATCTGTTTTGGGTTGAGCTTTGCTTCTGTATTAAACATGTACAGCGTCAATCAGAAATCAGACATTAACATATAAACTAAAGTTGCTAGAAGAACGAAGAAACAAAAAAAAAACATTTTGGTCGATAAACTGTGATATTTAACTTTATATACTTTAGTTGCAGCATAATTTCAGTTGTATTTGTCCGAAAGCGTCAAGTAGTATTTATTCTTCATTAGATATGTAGATATTCGTGATGTCATTATAAATATTCATGAGATATCCCCTACCCGTTCTGTCCTGACTCTGTTTTCTCTTGATACAGAAATGATCACGGAGATTAATAGAACAAATTTCCCAAAATTTTTACGTTTGATTAGGCATATTCGCAACTCGAAAGTTTTGAAGAGTGGCAAAGTTAAGGCCTCTTAGCCGAAATGGGTCAATGAAATATTCATGATGGTAATAAAGGAATCTTGCAAAGGAGAGAGAAAAAACCCCAATCAAATGGAGTTTTTATTGACCACTTTTTCCTAATTTTGTGCATAAGAATGGTTTATCGTTGTTTGTTGGTTTGAATTACTGCAAAAGATATAAAATATCACATTGCCAAACAAAAAGAAAGATAAATGAGGCTCTTTTGCTGTTAGGTTAGCTTGCTCTAAATACGGGTGTTTCGAGGAAAATTGGGTCATTTTGTATAAAAACAACCACAAGAATTATAGTTGAGAGATACAGCATAAAATTCATCATTAAATTCATTCTCTCCGTGCATGTGTCTTTTTATTCCTTTCCTTTGATGCTATCACTGAATAATTTACCAGAAAATAGACTACCCCCGCTAGGTGTCATTGAAACGAAAAGTGTGATTGAATCTAGCTGGAGGCAATCTCCAAAAAACTTTGCTATCATTTTTCTAGAAAATTTGCTGGAATATACAGAAATTGAAGTTAAAAGCAAAAGATTAAGTCAGAATTCTGGGAACGAAACAAAAGGACAATATCACACCTCCCTTTCATCAAGTTATCGATTCGAGAAGGATTTCTGTGGTTCACTTACATTCCAACGTTAGGACTAGTTTGACAATGTTTTTTTTTTTCCTAACCAGGGGTAATTTACTTCTGAGGCTATATATCTTCATATCTCAAACTCATTCAATGTTAGGAGTTGGTTGAAAAAGTTTACCTCATGTACTTTTAATATCACACACTACCAAATAACCGTAACTGGCAATAACTTCATAAACCAAAGGAAATGCTAAAACATCATCGTGATATCTAATGAAATATTGGTTAACAAATTTACCTCGTATCCTTTAATATCACACACTACAAAATAACCTTAACTGGCATTAACTTCATAAAACAAAGGAAATGCTAAAACATCTCTGTGATATCATAATGAAGTTTTGGTTAACAAATTTACCTCATATCCTTTAATATCACACACCTCTATATAACCTTTGTTAACTCATAAAACAAAACATCTCAGTGACTTCATAATGAGGTACATCATAGTGTTTTATAGTGAAAGAATTATTCATGAGGCATAATCATAGGAAGAAAGACAAGACAAAGAAATGTGTTTGTTATTAACGAGACACTAAAAAACAACAGGTGGCTTTCAACAGGTTTAGAGCTTTACAAGAACTGGATCTGATGAGGACCGCACGTGTGATGACATTCTTCATAAAAGTTTTGTAAAGTTTTCTGCAATTGAGTCGGGTCTGATTGCTTGCTTGTTCATTTCTTTACTTTTGGAACTTTTTTTTTTAAGTACTAAGGAGTGAAAACAAAAAGGTTCATAAAACATTTATGCTGTAACAATGTTGTCATTGGGTTGTAGGACCAATCTGCCACGTTAAAAGGATTAATGGATGTGTGGAATTAGCTTAGAGGAAATGTTGTTCTCCACAAATGGTTAGATATATTCCTAATTTATGGCCATTTTAGCAGAATTTATGCAGTTTTCTGCAAACATTTACAGAACCTCTTTTTGACTAACGTGTAAAACATGAAATGTTGACAGCACTTAATATTCCTCTCTGTTTGATGTATAGTTAGGCGATGCTGTTCTGTGGATCCTTCATGTAGCAAATTTTGTTCCTAAATGTTATATTATTTGAATACTGCATTTCACATCTTCATGGTTACACCCATGTTGCTGCTCCTGAAAAGTGAGTTTAACTGGTAAACCAAAATATTTTTTGTGTCCCACACTTTTCAAAGCTATACTTTCATCGATTCTTTCACAAACCTTTGAAATTTTGCCCTAATTTCAATATTTTTGGGTGTAATTTTGGTGGAGTAAATATAACATTTAACACTCTGTACTGTACCTTAAGATTGTGACCGAAAAATTGAAATGCATATTAAAGTCAAAACTCCCAAATTTAACAGCTATGGGTCACATCCCTGCATATTAAACCAATGAGGCAAATATGATAAAATGGTATAATGATCAATCCATACCAACTATTTGTAGTTGTCACAGAGGAATATCATTGCTAGATTTAGGCAATGTGGTTAATACCATTGTTAATTGGATCCAGTTGACACCAAATATCTGAAGGTCACACACAAATACCATCAGATGTAATTCTTGCTGCCACACTGGCATGCACAAATGTCTTCTCTCCCAATGAATGGATTTGGTTGTAGTAGTAGGCTATATACAGTACCATTTATGCTGTTAGAAATCTCAAATTTCAGAGTTTTATAAACTATATATACTTTGTTTAGTTTGATTGGAGGAAGAAAACCAAAAACCAGAGATGGGTTTGTTTTTGATGTCTGATTGATGACGTATTATCTCACCATATCAGAGGCCTTAGAAACTCCCATCCATCTCAATATTTATACCTTCTCCATTTAAGTAACCAAAATCGATCTTAATTTTGAAACTATCAAAGAGGGTTTGAAAGACTCGGGTTTCTCAGCTTAGTCCATAATGTATATTTTCAACTCTTGAGACCTTTTACTTAGATATATCAATCTCTGTCACTCTCTGTCTCTCGCTCTTGAGTTTGCACCAGCTTGCTTGTTTGCTTTAGGAAGAGGCACTGAACATTATTATATAGAGGATGGATATATATATATGTATATATGGCTCTTACTTTGCTCCCGCCTGCTGCTATCCTAGCTTGCCTCTAAGCGACAGGTGTTTCAAATTGATGCATGTTTGTATAGAGGGCTTTATGGGAGATGCCAAATTGATCGGCTTGATGAAAAACTCTTTAAAGGTGCCTACTGAGTCAGAGAAGATCTACTTAATTTGATTCGGTGAGATTGTCACAGTTTGTGGTTGATTGCTGAATGCAGATGTGGAGGGTTTTTTGCTCTTTACCTGTTTAGCATATATATATGTGAGTATTCGGGTTTCATTCCATCTGTCCTCCATGTCCAAATGTATCGCGGACTATATGGAACCATCCATTACTGTGCATGCTAAAAACCTGAATAATGCCCATTCCCTTCCCCTCCCAACAATACCTTAATAATCCTCCCATCAAGACCTGAAAATTCCCCCTCCCCCCTCCTTCCCTCCCATCAAGACCAAACACTAGTCTTTAATGTGTTACCATAGCAGTAGTCTTTAATGTGTTACTACTGATGTGAAAATAACCACCTCAACTTGTCATCCGTTATGCACTCTGTAAACATCAGAGTTTTCTTACGGTCATACCGTCCTTGTTGTATGGCATGATGAGAGATCATTTTAGTAGGCCTACTTATATTTCTTTTTTTCTTGCAAAGATTTTCATCACTCAGATGAATCTGTAAAGATGATTAAACTGTGAAAAGTGGGCAGTTCTAGCTGAAAATAACTGATTGCATACATTGTTCTTTACCAGACAACTATCAATTTTTTGCCATTCTTGCTGAAAATTTTACCCTGTAATAAAGCTGTGTCAATACAGATATTTGCTGCTTGGTGGGTTCGCGTCATAGCGTCTGCACTTTGCCCTACAAAGACATGAGGACGGAGAGTAAATGGAGATGTAGTGGCCACAGTTTCAAACACAATGTGGGAAATGAGTGTATACAAGTTGTTAATTCGGGTGTTAAAATGAAAACAAATTTATGGCTGGTTAATTATATATATGTTTGTGTATGTGTATAAATACACATATATAAATATATATATATTGAATTGTGCAGGGAATTTTTGGAACACTTTGGTCATATTTGTAAGGAGATTGTATAATTCTGTTTGCATAGAAATATCTGGATTTGAGATGTGTTGGTGGACTTGAAAGTAAAATTTATGCTGATTATAATACTTTTTAAACTCCATGCGCTGAGGACACTGTGGGTAGTGCCTTCTCTAATATTGAATATGTCATGGTTTTTAGTACACTGCTTATATCACACTATCCTTCAACTTCAATTAGACAATCCCCATTGTCTTTGATTGTCATTCTTTGTAAACAAAATTGACATTTTTTCTCATTCATATGATCTGTATGAGATCAGTGTCATAACCAGAAATTTGGGGAAGTATATTCTAAATTCCTAATACTGACGGGGAAGGGGTGGATGGGGGGGTTTGGCAAAAGTCACTGTGGTACCACATCCATCAAGTGATGTCCAAACTTTCTAGGAATAAGATAGTAGTAACTTATTGTGTATATATTACAAATAGTTGTTGAAAATTCCTTAATATGAGGGGAAGGTTGGGGGTAAGGGGGATGGAGAGAAGTACGTTCATGCCCCTTGTTTAATTTTGTCCTACATTTTCTGCTGCTACATATTCCTTTAATTCCCATTGCAGAGGGTTATTTATTATTAAGATCATTTGTCAGTAAACTGTACAGTCTAGAGTATATTCGAAAACCTTTTAAAGGTTTGCTGAGTAGAGGGTGAGGCCAGGAGGGGGTACGATCCGATCGACGAATTCGACGACGCATTGATTTAGTACTCTGGACTGGTATATTATATGGATATTGCTGGAGGTGAAGAACCAATGAACACACATGAATGATAGCTACCGAATAGAGATTTAGCTGCAGACCACTTCACTGAACAATGTAAGAGAAGAGTAGGTCTTATGATGCATTATCAAAATGAGTGTCTCTCTGTCCTAATGATGCATTTGTTCCCATCTTTTTTACCTTACATATTTATTCCATTTTTCTGTTTTTTTTTTTTTTTATAATAAACACTAGTTATTTTCTAAATGCAAATGGAAAAAAAAACAGTGGAATGTTGATTATGTCTGGCCATACTTGGTAACTATCAGATTTATCACAAACTGTCAATTGTAAAATAAAACAATTAGGCTATTGTAGGTGTAGGCCATAAAACTGATAAAAACTGGGAAGGTAGTTTCGCTGGTTAATTGGTTTAATGGGATAGGAGTTTTATCGGTGTATACAATTTTAGTTTTTGGTATTCAGCTAGAAATTAGGTACAAAAGACAAAAATGTTCAGTGGTGCACATGCCTTGTAAACATATAACTCTATACAAAGTGTTCTATTGAGGAAAGGAAAATGTAAATGGTGTCACGTCAGCAGGTGCATGAAAAGCAGTCAATTTCCCTTTTGATAACAATTGTCAACAGTATCAGTACAAAATAATAATAACAATAATAATAATAATCATAATAATAACAATAGCAATAGCAATAAAGATAATAATAATAGTAGGCCTCTTATGACCATACTCAGGGAGCTGTCACTTAATAACCACTTGTTAATATGATAACATTATTAGCATGTTCACAGAGGGCTGTATTTGTTTCCTAGGAAGCATTTCCCTGTTAAAACATTAGTGGCCATTGTAGTACAACGACTGTGACACTAATGGGGTTTTCTTATGTTGGCTTAGTCCCAGGGCCAGCGTTGCAGCAATTGAAGGTCTGTCAATCTTGACAGAATATGAATAGTTAGCATAGATGAGAGAGTGATAATTTTTACCAGATGTCCACTATTTTCCTGTTTTATGATTCCATCTTTCTTTTAAAATTCAGATTTAAACAGCTCATGTTCTGCCAAATACCCAAATACACAGAATCCTCTCATCTGAAGTTGAGCAGTAAATATTAAATATATGCTTGATTTTGTTACATTTTGGCATCACCTCCCCCACCCCCTACCCCTTTAACATTGTTTGATGAATTTAAATCCTGAGGATGATATTAAGCTATTTTTGTACTTTTGAGAATGCAGAGAGCATCTAAACTATATGTACAGTTGATTATTCCCCTTGATAAAATCTCACGTCAACAATTTTATGCATCATCGTCAAAAAAATTGTAGTAGACTGTTCCTGATTGAGTGTGTGATAAAAGCTTTTCGGAGATTAATAGATGGGAATAAATATACATTATGCTAGCTTTTAACCGAACTTGTGGTCTCAATTTGAATATGAGCAAGTGATTCTAGTCACAAACATGCTGTAAAATAAAGTATTCCTTGGAAGGATTGGAGGAGAGCATTGAAGCAAAATTTGAGTAAAATAGATGGATTCATTAGGGGTCATATTTAAGTTAAATGCAAGTTAATGCAAATATATATCCTGGGCTTTTAGTTTTGCATGATATCGATATTGGGGCTGAGTTTAATTATGTAGTTAGTAATAACACATTTGTCATCTTTAGATGGGTAAAGCAGCAATTAATTATGTTTAAAAGTGTAGTAGCTTTGATTATTGACAATAACAAGGGTAGCATAGCAATCTAAGTGCATCCTTGTTAAATTTCATCTCCAACTTGTAGACTGGCAGATCTGAACATAATTTGAACTTGATAAACTTCTGTCCCAGAAATGAACTTGAAGCAAACAGTTACGATGTCATGCACAATACAGCAGTTTTATGCATTATAAAGATGCACAAGATGATGCCAGCTGTCGTGACTACGTGAATCATTTTTCAGCTTTGACAGGGTTCCCTACAATCACATCATCATAATCATCATCATCATCATCATCATCATCATCATCATCATCATCATCATCATCATCAGGTCCTTTTTACCGTATGAATTAGTCCGTTGCCAAAGAATGAACAAATGCAAAATTTGTTTGTAAACAATCCCAAAGGACATGGGCATGGTTTTGTAAACAAACTTATCTCCATGTGCTCTGCTATATTGTGTATATTTTAATCCCTAACCTTAATATGGAATGTACAGGATAGCCTTATATGGCCTACACAAGCATGTTGCTGTTACAAAATGATCCCCTATGATCCCTAGATACCCCTATGTGTCACAACGATTGTACTGCACACCTTGGCTACTAATGTAATAAAGTTGCCATAGCAGGGGAGCTACCTCAAAACTCTTCTGTAGGTAGGTCTATTAATATAGCAATGCAGCACTAATCATATTGTTGACTGTATAGGCAAAAGCAAACTGAACTGATTCCCATCAGAATCATTTTATTTCATGTGTATTCTAAGAACATGTATTTGAAGGTCAACCTCATCAAGACCTCCCTTGCCTTGAAATACTTTTGTACAGTCCTGTCTCTACAGTGTGTTTGATATGTGTAAATTGATAATTTTAGTCAACTTGTACGTTCCATGTTCAGCCAGGCCTTGCCAAACTGGCTAATACTGCTTGTAGTTTAGCCTATTTAGCATTGACACTTCATGGGCTACTCCCTGCAGAACTGAGAAACTTCAAGCAAGATTACCTTTGTTACAACAGCATAGTCCAATGTTTGGGCTAGTGTTAATAACTATACTATACAAGCTCATACCTTCCATACACAATGTTATTTGCATTACCAGTATTAGTACCAACCTTTGACCTTCTGCAACATTCCTTAATTGAAATGAGAGACACGACCTACATGCATGTCAATATTATCGTGCTGTCTACAAGTTAGAGAAAACATAAAATGTAAATTTTAGAGTGATGTCAAAATTTCATCATCAAGAGCAGTGTTTCTTGGGAATTTCGTAGGAAGGTGAATGAACAGCGAAATACCTGGTTTTTTTGTTGTTGTTGAAGTTCTCCACAATATCCTACCCTCTTTTAAGGTCATAAACCTGAATGATTAGCATTTACACAAAATACTAAATGCTTCTTCTTTTACATATCAAGATATAAATGCACATATTTACTGAAGTATTGTTTTAAAGTAATTAAAACTAAATCAATTAATGCAGAAGAGTCCTGAGATCTATCTCAACAGCCTTGTAATATTGTATAATACATGCAGACTAATACCTCTCCAAAACACTCATATCGTTATTAGTCAACAACTTATTAAATCTGTGGGCACAGAAACATAAACACTACTATATGACTCATTAAACAAGAGAAAATCAGCATGAATCATTAGTAAATAACTATTAAATCCAATTAAGACTAAAGTAGGATAACTAAAGTAATTAGACAAGACCAATTTAGATATCTAGAGAACCACAATGAAACAGTGACCTGAAGATCCTCACAATGATACCATATATACAGATGGTAGAGGCCCAATAGCAGAGTGACCAAGTTTGATTGACTGTATTTCCTCTGTATGTAAAATTTATACCAAATTACATAAATTAATATACATGTACGTCATCCTGCCCGATGTGTTATTCGCGTGAGCTGCTAATCCATATCCCACATGTGTTTCCACTGTGCATGATCGTAATTCACCAGGTATATGTCTCCCAGCACAGATATAATTATTCTCAAGTTCTTAATAATCTTCAAGGATCTGTCTAGCCCCTGGTTACTTTCAAGGATACAGTTCTCTATGAAATTTTTTTTTTTTTTTTTTTTTTTTTTTGATAATCTGTTACAAAAAGCAATCTTAAATACCGCGAGGTTGAGATACTTGATAAAACCTGATTGGAAATTAAGCTACCCTTCAGCTTGTTGCCTTGCTCTTGGTAACTTGTTGCCTTGCTTTTGATATTTCTTTACTTTTTTTTCGCATGATTCCCAACCATTTTAAAGTTTTGTTTTACACGTTAGGTTTATTGCTAAGACTTTTCAAGATTAGGAACATTGTGAAATATTAATGATATCAAGTTTTAATGAACTTTTTGGTGAAGTATTTGGTGTGACCAAGCAACAATGTTATCTTTACAAAAAGGGGATTCTTTATGCATCCCTTCAAATTTTAATATTCCAATATTGGAAAAAGGATACTTTTTGTAGGGAACATGCCAAAACTGAAAAAGAGAGCCTGTAAGTAAGGGGGTGGGGGGGGGGGGTTGGGAAGGAAGGATGGAGAATGTGGTCTCAGCTCCTTTGCCCTTGGTTGAATGCTACCACACGTGGAAATAACAAACGAAAGGCGAGTGGAATACACTGAACCACATCTGAATCTGGATTCTGATATCTAGTTATCTAGCTCACTCTCTCGAGGAGTTAACTTCCCTCCGGCACTTTCACTACGTCTATCGACAAACTTTTCGACTGAAGCCGATTCCTTCTGAAGTAATGAGAGGGAGACCTTCTCCGTTCTTCTGTGCTTATCGAATTACTGATATATTGATTAAGTTATTTCAAACAGCCGGTTTAGTGTGCGACTCATTGTTATCTCTCAGACCTGGAGTACAACTCTTTCTTTCTTCCGGGCAGGTTTGAGACTGCCTGCCTGCCTTGCCTGCCTGTTGTTGTAATTAGAAATAGTAATCTTTGCCTCATTTGTTTGTCAGACAGTAAAACTTATCGCCGATGATTAATGGTAAGCCTGCTCACATATCAATCTTTACGATACGGCCTCTCTCCGTGAGCTCTGTTGATCCAGTGCGGCGCTCTCCCTCTCGTCTGTGTTTTGATTTCGTTTTAAAGCTAAAGCAAATCTGTCAGCGTCTTGGCCATTTGCCGCGGATCACCGCCTCTCTCAATCGAGAATCACTTTCAGTAGTAAAGGAGAATTATTCATGAGGTGGTTGAGGCAATTTTTTAGCATCGTGCTCAAAGCGTTAATCTGCTGCTTCCACTTCAAAGGAAACATGCAGCGATCAAAGACGTTTACAGTCTCAGCCGGTAAGCGTCATGTAGTCTGCTGCAACCCCTGGTGCATGAAGGGCTCCTTATTTACTTACACCGATGTCGTGGATGGAACCATTCTATCACAATGTTGGTCCAGGTAAGATTAACCTTGCTTTTATAAGCCGTAGTTAAACCTTGTATCGTTGTTCCGTCGTCGTGGTATGTGCATCAGGATTACCATGGTAACCATCGACCACTTCCGATGACAATCTCGTCTGCCCTTCCAAGTCCATTTCATGAATGACTGACCTCCCGTTTAGAATAATCCGGAGAATGTGGCTTAAAGATACAACTTTTAAGGGCTTTTGTCATGCTTTATCGCTTTTAGATCTGCGTTCTCGCTAGTAGTGGTGCCGTGAGTAGTATAGTACTTTACAGGGATGAAGATAGCAATTCCATTATTGGATATGTCATATGAAGTCACTCAAGGATAACTTCTTGATGTGTTGAAATAGCATTATTAGTGGAGAATAGAAAATTACTTCCATCTGACAGCATGCATGTCATATCATAATATATGATTAAAAATGATAGAAACGTCACTGCCGTTCCATGAAAATTATTAGCTGGAAATGAAAACTGTACGATGAATTATAAATTTCTCTGACTCTCCGTTCTAACGTTGGATTAGTTTGGGTTTTAATTATTCTGGAGGATTTATCCCTGTTTGCTTTTCTCTCTTTGTGTGGACAAGCTTGGTTTCTCTTATTTTTACCATTGAGGCTGCTTTCCAGCTAAGAGTCATGACCAAATCTCATGCGAATTGTACCAAGCTTTTTTAATTGTTTTTTGGATGGAACCATTCTACTATGTTGTTGGTCCAGGTTTGTAGTAAAAATCAATTTATGAATAGCTTTTATTATATAAGTAATAAACACCATTTGGGCTATCTTTGGAGAAATGTTACTTTTTTTGGGGTAAAGGATGATACTATCATCTTAAAAATATGATATGTTGTTGTTGTTGTTGTTAATTGGTAGCTAGAAGTGCAGTTGCAAAGAAAAGACAGGGAAGTAACTTTGTTCTTAAATATCCAGATCAGAAAATTTATTTGGATTTTTTAAGCTACTTTGTGAGAATTCCATTAGTTTCAATTTTGCTGCATTTTATTTGAAAGTAAACAGTAATTAGAATAAGGTATATTTTGAAACCTGTTATAACAAAGTTTGTAGCTCTTGATGTAGCTTGTTATCACCTCTACTCAATTTTAGTCGACAAAATTAATCTCCCTGTGACAATTCAGACCCAATATCCTTACAAATCTGGAAGAACTTTTTTACCAGTTTGAATCTTATTTTTAACATGTAATTTTTTTGTAGGTAGATAATCATTCAGCTGACTCATTTACTAATCTTTTCGTAAGTAACAGAGCTAAAGATTGTTGGAATGTTGTGATCTTAAATATTAAATTCAAAGAATAGTTCAGGGGGTGAACTTATATTTGGCATGTAAACATGGAGCTGGAAGGGATATTCCTATCGCAGTGTGCAATTAAGTGCTGTTACACTAGATCAGATCTCGACGTCAGGATCTGATCCTGACCTTGAGATCACGGCTGTAGGGTGAACGCAGTTCAGATCCAGATCTGATCCTCCTATTTTGATGCTGGCAGGATCTGATCCGGACGTCGAGATCAAGTTTGCAATGTAAACACTTCCGCATCAACAGTGACTCGAGATATCTGGTGACCTCATTACGTCACATGCATTCTCGCGTGAAATTCCAGTCCTGTATCATGCATGTGCTAATTCCTACGTAAATTGAGTGTGTGTTGGGCGAGCATAGCATAGTATTGTCACCCTAAGGCTGTGCAACCTTGACAACGAAAGTTTTAGAGTATAAGTACTACGCAATCTGCGGCTGCGCATGACACATTTCCACTCCGATTTTTTGACCAACATGCGGTGAAAAGCGGGAGGGGGGGTGTCAGAGTACGACTCAAGGGTAAATGCATCCCGATCAATGCATAAGTTTACCCCATGGAGAGATGATCGTCTGATAACATCAGGGGATCTGATCCGGATCTAGTGTAAAGGCACCCTTACACGGAAAAGAAAAATATTCCACACTGGTATTTGAAAACCCCGTCTCAGTATCTTGTTCCTATATCAAGACATGATTGATTGAACATATTTTGACTGTCTAAATCAGTAGCTTGTCTGTGACGTCATAAGGCAAACAGTTCTTCAAAAATTTTACTTTCCAATATTATAGTCTTTGTAGTTGATTTATCCTTGAAACCTGATACATTTGGAATGTTTGCTTAGCTGTAAGGGTACTATGTTTTTAAAATTTCTTCAGAATGCAACTTATTTTGTAGAATATAGTAGTTTTCTCTGTAAATAAGTGAGTTCATTATTATAAAGAAACACATGTAAACTCTTTCATCTGAATAGCGCTGATGACATAATTAGCGCTGTTGCCAGATACATTCAAATTATGTCATCGACTTAGATAAATTCAGATCTTGCCATGTACAAGCTGTATAGAGGATGTGGTTATGACCTCCAGATGGAGAAAATGTCCAGCATTTTTATTATAAACCAATCAACTTCAGTCACTGCAATAACCCTTGAATCTATGCATCCTGCAGGTTTAATGGCAATTCCTACGTGGTATGTTCATTTGAAGGTTATACACACTTTGTTCCAAAGTGAACTTGAAGCAAGCAGGTATGATGTCATTTGATACACCTTGTCAAATACATGCATTGTTTTTCTTTATTTTTTTCCCCCAATTTCCAATCTTGCCAATACTCCTGATTTTACCAGCAGACTCCCAGTTTTAAGGCAATCTCATTCTTATAATGAAGTTATTTGCTTATCTCCAATTATTTCCCTAAATTGCAATCAGAAATGGGTCAAGTATATTTTTTTTTACCTGCTTCTTAGAAACGAGGTGGAAAAAATAAAATCCACTTTGGTTTTCGGAAATAACTGTATAAAATGCCTGAGCAGTGTTCAGCTGAGTGTCAATGTTATCACTACAAGTGGTATGCAATAGCCAAATATACTTATGTCAAGCGTCGACGCATAGAACACTGTTTCTATAATACTTTTAACATTGCTGTCTTGTTTTACTTGGATATTGCTCAGTTATCCCAATTTTCAAGTTACCCCTAATCACCTCATTTTTGGGGATGGAAATGTTGTTGTTGTAAATATCCCTATTTATGTGAAAGACAAATGGGCAGAACAGACTTCCACTACACTAGGGTCAAAATTAATTTTGATTTGTTGCCGACCTTCCCCCCCCCCCAAAAAAAAAACTACTGCTGTTTTTTCTTTACCACTAAAGTGGCTAGACTAGTCAGTATAACACAGACCATTAGTTCATTTCAAATCAGGCAAGACCAAACTCAATATGAAAAACAAGAGACTTAATATTTCTCGTACTGACATGTTCACAACCGATTACAGATTTGTCGAGCACGAATGGCGTTGAGTATCACCCAAGGTTAGGATATTTCTTCGAATAAAGTGAAAAGAACATGTTTTAGTTGAGTTATTAAAATTTATAAGACAATGGAAGAACAGATATTTACATTTAGAGCCGTCATCAACGACACCTGAAAACAGAGCTTTGAGGTTTTTTTTGCGTAAACTGGAGCTGAATATCTTGAAGTTTCGAGTAGCTATAGAAACATCAAAAGTAATTAAAGTTATTTTTATATTTTTATATATATATTTTTTATATTCATTTATTTATATTTTTTTAGTTCTTGGGACTACGACTTATAAAGACGAAATTTCTGCATAAAGTCACTGTTTAACTAAATTTTTTCTACACCCAGAACGGACCCTTTTGTGGGGATTGCCTGTTGCCTTCATGTTTCCAATGTATTCCGAAACTGATATGTTGAATTTTCACGACAAGAGGCTCGACAGGGATATGATTTTCCGGATGATTTTTAGTTTTGATGGATAGACCCATAATTTACACTCTAAATTTTATACGGCAAATTTGAAGGACTTGAGATTTCAAGCTGTCATATCTTGTCAACAACATACCACTTTATAGCATATTAACATAGTGGATATGGATATCATAGTAATGTTCTATCCTATTCCTCGGTTTATACTAACGCTTTACTTTCTACTCTGAAAGTAAAAATAAATCTAGAAGTCGTTGTAGAGAGAAGAGTCACGGCAGTGAATAACTGTCAGAAATTCTCCACGCTTAAATACATGACTGTGAAGCTCACTTCCAAACTCCTATATATTTATTACGTACTTGGTTTACCATTAAAGAAGAAAAGAACATATTTTTCAATCCATTTATAAGTAACCCTGCTTGGAGGGTCTCATTTGATTAAAGTTTCATATGAAAACATTTGAAATATGCCAGCAAAAGTGCTCAAAACCTGATGTGAGGGAGTACTATGAAGTAGATGAGATCGATGATGCCTTCTCAGTTTGGATGTGGAGTTTAATACAGGTCCCTGGGTAGTTCTGGCCACTAAAGGGGGTACCCAAGGCCTTACTACTTCAAGAGCTGATAAAGTGACGGTTTCAAGTGGCAGAGACGGTCTCAAAACTAAGAGGACGGGAATATGGACCCCACAGGAGCCTTTTCTTTTTTTATAGCTTCTGGGGTCCCAAAAGGCAAACATGTAGTTCATAATAGAACACTTCCATTTAGTTTAACCTTAAAGAATTTCATGAGAACATTCATTTCAAAAGGATTTCTGTCGAGATTTTTTAAAATCTTTTTTCCACATATTTGGAAAATAAGTAACCTTACAACTGTAGGATATTCTCTTCTTTCAATAATCATTAAAGATGCCAGCTTAGATTAGAGGGTTAAAAAGAATGCACTCTGTTTCCCGTGATCCATTTCACTCGTAAAACAAGCCAAGTTTGTTGTACTCCATTTATAGTCACTCCCCATTGTGTATGAAACTGATTTATAGATACAAGTCAATGACAGTAGCAGGCCTTCCAAATGTTTATGTAACTTCATAAAATATCCCAATCATCATCATGAAAGAACTCCAGAACCATTCAGAAGAACCTACAACCAGACTAAGGTCCACGTTTTTAGATTCCACAATGCCTGAAATCACGATGCATTTTGTTTTCTGAATCTTCTGAATCTTTTTATGCTGAATGTGGATTTGGTCAAATTCCCAGAAAGTGGCAACTTAAAATCATATAACTTGCTTTGCCTTGAAAATCAGGCAGATGTGTTTGTTAAGAAGGGAAATAATTTGTGCGTCATTCCTCTTCTGAGAGCTAAAGAAAAGACTTGCACAGATTTTTGACAATCCTAATTTTTTTTTATCGTTTTCGAATAATGATTATGACGTTTGAAGCAATTGCCATGCATACATACATAGTGTACATTGAGAACTGACGGAACACCGCTTTAAAACAGGAGTCAACCTCTGAGGAATATTAAAACGTCAGGTAATATGATACATTTCTGCTTTTAATGAGAGTTTAAAACGTCAAGTGTTATTTAATATCCTGAGTAAGTAATCATTAATAGTCTGTCAGGTGCCTCGCTATAGTCTGTGATATCTCTCCGAAATTGATTTTCCATTTTTTTTTTTTTTTTTATTCTTTCTTAGCTGCTAGGGAATAATATTTTATCTTATATGTATTTTTTTTATGACTTAAGCAGCATATCATCTGCGAAGATATGAAATCATTTTGAAACTTTTGTTGGTAGAGACATTACCAGCAAGCTGTCCCTAGGGTTCATATGTGTCTTATCTCTAAGATTGAAGGTATAAAAACTGCAATCAAATTCTTGTCATTTCATGAGGACATTTGACATACTGGTGGTGTCTTACAGACATTATGCATAATTGAGAGCAAAGATAATTCGAATTATGAGGACATGTTTTGCAACGGTTTCTTATTAAAGAGATATAGTCATGCATTAAACTACAAACATGGACGTGAATTCAATTTTGTGGCATTTTGTAAGGAAATGGTCGATGCATACTGCAGGGAGAAATAACCTAACACACTATACCAATAGAAGTGAGTCAGCTGGTTATTGTAAATTACTCCTAACTATTTCATTGGTTACTTAAAGGGATGTATAGACTATAACAATGATGTCAACTACAACACTTAAAATCCATTTGTTACTAGGTCATTGACAGGATATATTGTACCATCCTGACACTCAAATACCATAGTTATAGCCTCATGAAAAATTTACTCTCATTGAAATGTGTTCTTTCATTTTTCATGTATACTAAAGCCATTTAAAATTGATTTATATTATACACCGATATGAACAATTTATGAAATTGATGTATTTGTGGACACACTGCATGAGTCCATCAAACTTTTTGAGATGGAAAAAAAAGTGACCACCGATTTTGAGGAGATCATCAATTATAGGAGTAAATTTTATAGAGACAATTTTTTTTGGGAAGGTGATTGGACCTGAGGGAGGGGTAGAGACCTACGGGAGGGATGGGACCTAGGGGTGGGATAGGCCCTGATAGGTTCCTTACATCAATATATATTTGCATAAGTAGAGAAATACATACAATAGTTATATGTTAATTAAAGCAGTATTGTGCAGTCCTTTTAAAAAAAGCACATAAAGCCATGCTTGAATCATCTTTGACAGGTTCCCTACATTCACTGTCATATTGTTGAGGTAGTTCCCTTCCACAGGAAATAACCCAATGGTAAAGAATGATCAAATTAAACAAGTCAACGGACACTAGGCATGTTTTGTAAACAAAGGTATCTTTACATGTAATTTTCATATTTTGTATTGTGCAATCGCTTCAATATGCAATATGTAGTCACAGACACATGCTTGTGCAATTACGAGTATCGGAACATATCAAACCCAAATAAGAATGTACATAGATAGAGGTTTTACCTGAAATTTATAAGTTTTCCAAGATACACACATTTGAAGTTTTGATAAATCTGGGGAACCTCATTAAATATGTGCAAACTATGACCTAGAGTGTTGTGCTCATCAAAATTTCTTATTTTAGTTCTTAATAAGTAAACCACTAAGTACAAGCCCACATAAATCATTTGAATAATGCGATGTTCCTCTTTCAAAGAAGACAAAATATTTCCAAAAAATTGCCTTCGGCCACAAACCTGTGTTCAGTGTCCTTGAACAGAGGTTGTGAAAACAAAGGAATAACATAACAGAAAATTAGTCAGTCACTCCCTTTACATCATCAATTTGCTTAATTAAGCTGATGTTAATCATCAATGAAACTAGAATTAAGAAGAGACTTTTCATGATTTCTAATGCCTATTAGAGTGATTAGGACAATGTTGTTCCTAAGGGTCTGTAGACCTTTAAAAACAGTAGCTCACAGTTGGGGTGGTCCACCAGACATTGTTAAGGTATTTATGGAAATTGAATGATGTCAAAGTCTTTCTAACCCTTTTTCCATTCATCGTTCCTTCCATCTGGCCCCGCTTTTCCCTGAAATGACAAAATTTACCAAAAAAGAACAACAAAAACATGATAACACTTAGGTTATTAGCCTGTATACGTACAGTAAGAAGCAATTCAGTAAATTGCTGCTGACATTTTCTACCAAGCATCATCGGTGCTCAGCAGCCTAGGAAATGTCTCCCACGGGTTGGAATTAATGAAATAAATTTAGATATAATCATCGGTAATTTGTTAACTCTTTGACAGTTAAATTTCCATTAGCCGGTAAGAGAAATGGGGAATTCCACTTGTTATGGAGATTTTAAGACAGGCAAGCTAAGATAAGTTCAATAAATGTCTGTAAGTTGTAACATGAAAACGCTCAGGTTTTATTTCATGCAACATTTGAACTGCAGTGGTTAGTTAGTACTATGGAAATGGTGACTTCTTGAATACTTAATTTTCGTTCAAAAGATCAAATCACTCCATCTACGGCATTATTATGTCATAAATAATGCCAAAAGAGAAAAAAATGTAAGCAAACCCACTATTAAATTGCTTTCCTAGTACCGCAAAATTAGCCTTTGTAGGTAAATGTAAAAGTTAGAGGCCCTGACATGTCGTTTCTAGCATGATTTTCTTCAAAGGCAAGTTCAAACGAAGGCCACATTAAAACTAGACATGAGCATCTTGACTGGAGTGGAAATTTTGCACCCTTCTCATGTTTGTGCTGGTGTACGTATGTATATATGTACAGAGTTTAAGATGGTGTCATATAAACATGGTATGGATTATATGTAACAACATACAATGTCATGGATTATATGAAACAACATACAATGTCATGGATTATATGAACCAACATACAATGTCATGGATTATATGAACCAACATACAATCGCATGGATAATATGAAACAACATACACTGTCATGGATTATATGAAACAACATACAATGTCATGGATTATATGAACCAACATACAATGTCATGGAATATATGAAACAACATACAATGTCATGGATTATATGAACCAACATACAATGTCATGGATTATATGGACCAACATACAATGTCATGGATTATATGAAACAACATACAATGTCATGGATTATATGGATCAACATACAATGTCATGGATTATATGAACCAACATACAATGTCATGGATTATATGGACCAACATACAATGTCATGGACTATATGAAACAACATACAATGTCATGGATTATATGAACCAACATACAATGTCATGGATTATATGAACCAACATACAATCGCATGGATAATATGAAACAACATACACTGTCATGGATTATATGAAACAACATACAATGTCATGGATTATATGAACCAACATACAATGTCATGGAATACAGTATATGAAACAACATACAATGTCATGGATTATATGGACCAACATACAATGTCATGGATTATATGAAACAACATACAATGTCATGGATTATATGGATCAACATACAATGTCATGGATTATATGAACCAACATACAATGTCATGGATTATATGGACCAACATACAATGTCATGGAGTATATGAAACAACATACAATGTCATGGATTATATGAAACAACATACAATGTAATTAGCCTTGCAGTTTATATGCACATTAGATATGATCTCCTTTGAAAATGTTGTCTGCCCTGGAAGGCTAAAGCTGGCCATGCAGGATTGAAACCATCCGACTCAACTGGACTGGTGATTTAGATAATGATTTAGATACAGTCTAGGATCCAGACTAAGTTGTGTCCGCTTCAGTCGTGCTGACACAACATGTCGTATTCTCCCAACTGGAAGTCGTCCACGGTTATGCTGTGTGTGACGGTTATTGACTGCAACTGTCCTGTTTAATCAAACTGTGGGGAAATCATTTTTACGTGACCTAAACGAGCACCAGTCTTTAACAGAAAATAGTCGTTCAGTTTGCTGGAGTCAGTCGTTTAATGTTTACGAGTCACTTTTACAGACATTCATCTATTCAAAAGGAGGTCACATCAGTCGAGTCACACTGTTATCTTGTTCTGTCTGATTTTATACCTGCTAAAAGGTTGACTCATTACTACCTCATTAATTCTCTTGAGGTATGAAAAACATGGATCTTTGTAGAAAAATATCACAGCATTACCAGCTTGATATATCTTCTAGTTTTCATGTGTTTGCATCATGATTAGGGAGTTGTAGTTTACAAACACAGGCAACTATACCTCATTCCTCTGTTCCAATATTTCTGCCCCAGTTCATTTGATGGATGTTTCAGGCTTCTCATCTGGTTTAAGCTTTCTGCAACATTATTCCATCTACAGACAAGGAAGGCAATATGATCGGGGATGGGGGGCGGGGGGGGGGAGGAGGGAAGCAGGGCTGTATAGGCAGTCATGCATTTAAGATACTGACGGGAGTGAATGATGAGGAATTGAAAATATTCAAAGCAAAAGGAAAACTTGAACAACTTGTATCGCTAAGTATCACAGGTCTATTATAAACACACCTTTTACCAGGCACTTGCGAATGTCTTAAACAGACAGGGAATTCTACTACATATGTATCATTTGTAAGAGAGGCTGGGCAACAAAGAGGTATTCATCAAAGTATGTAAATCTAGCAGAATTAATTCAAAGGAAACCATGTGGGATAACAGTTAACAACATGAAATGTTCACACTGTGATGCAGAAATAAATACACACTTGAAACAACTTGAATTAGTTTAGTTTTTCAATGTTGCCCAGCAATCTGCAAGTTTACGAAGTTTTCGACTGAAATGCTTTGCTGTGGCATTTTTTTGCAGTGGTGTAGCATGTCTATCTTACAGAAAACTTTTGAAACAACTTGACACAACTCAATTATAGTTTTCAATTTTGCATAGTAATTTTCAAGTTTGCATGTAGTGCTGTAACAATTTTGTATAGAATTTTGCTATTTTGATAGCAGAAAAAATTTATTCTGCACAATTCCCTTTTGTCATAAGAAAATTCTGGAGTATGTTATTGTTATACCTCATCCGGGTATATAATTGGAAAACATATCTACATACATGATTGAAGCAAAAGCTACAATGAAAGCCATTATTGGTGGGCTGATCATGATGTATAGGCTAGGTAATCTGGTCACTCTAGATAGATTAAAGAGACCTGTAATCATGCAGACCACATGGGCCAATTACTTAAAACAGAAACGTCTTCAGCAGGCCGGCAGAGAACTGACAATAAAATTATGAAATCGGTATGATATAATGAATAAAATAACACCTGTTCGTTATGCATTGCTCTGTGTATTGTTTTGTGGTAAACGAGAATACTAAAATGTTATTGACAAAATATGTCTGATCTAAAATAGAAATCTAAAATGTGATCTAAAATGATGGTTCAGTGGTGGTAGGCTAGAAACATTCCTGCGAAAAGAAGACAGCTAAATTATTTAGAGAATCAATTATAGAAGGTACCTTGTTCTGCCTTGTGAACTGTAACCTAGGAAACTATCATCACCACTCCTTATTACCTATCAGTCATCAGGTTTGCCCTTAAATATACAAGAAAGTAAACCAAATAAAAATAGGTTATAATACTGTCTCGCGGAAACATTCACAAGTATTTTACAGTCAAGCACTCTACGCCAGTCGTTGTCCTCATTGAGCGGCGATTCAACTACCTAATATAGCACCGATCCTCTGTTTCTGGAAGTTGACATGTTGAGTGTGAATAGTGTTCAAATAGGACAGTATTATAATATATTATAGCAACTTAAAGACATAAGATGTATAAATTACTAACATGATCGTCAACCAGTCATAAATACAATTCAAATTTCATTGCTTGTAACGATGGACTCTATTATGAATGCGTATTATTTTGAACCTTAATAATAATTGTAACAGACTAGTCTTTCTTGATATGTAGAAACATGCAGATCTCTAGAAAAACTATTTCACACATGCCAACACGGATGATAAAATAATCAAACGTGATATGAGTGAATAAAAGAATGGCTATATCTGGATCTCAAACTCGGGTTTACTCTCGGTTTGAGAAAACCGGAAACCGTTTCCCGGTTCTTTAGCATATACTCAACATAAAAACGGAAGGCAGGGTGCAGCACCTATTTGCTCCTCTTTTATAGATTTAGTGGAGACTGAGTAGCAGTTGGTTCGTCTGCACCCCCTATGTAACTCGAGGAGATTTTCACTTCTCTAAATCATTTTGCTTCGTCAAATCGATCTCGGGGAACGCAATTTTCTCGTCTTCTTGAAAGTACTTAGTAGTTGCTTTCAACTTTTGAAGTGCATGTTTTCCATGAAGTGCCATCAGGAAATGCAGTTACTGAAACAAAATAAGTTGCTGATGGGGGGGGGGGGGACTGTAGGTTTAGTAATTTCT
>JAIPMN010002679.1:3302-31769 GCA_020650975.1 Apostichopus californicus | reverse complement strand
TGCAGCCCCCCCAACCAAAAATTTTTGTGAAAATTCGGGTAATACGCCGAGAATTTTTCGGGCACCTACTGAAAGAAGAAAAAATGCAGTTGTGTTTTTCACTTTTTTTTGTGAAAATTCGGGCAATATGCTGAGAATTTTCGGGCAACTACTGAAAGAAGAATAATTTGCAGTGTGTTTTTCAATTTTTTGTGTGAAAATTCGGGCAATATGCTGAGAATTTTTCGGGCACCTACTGAAAGAATAATAATTTGCAATGTGTTTTTCAATGCTTAAACTGATATTATTATTATCGTTATTATTGTAACGACTTCCCCAATAAATATAACCATATGGAAGGGTAATAACACGGAAAATATAACCAAAATTTTTCGCGCGCTCCGCGCGCATTCAACATCTTAATGTCCATATCATATAGGCATTCATCGGTTAGTGGCATGTAATGTAATAACCGATAAATGCCTATATGATATGCACATTAACATGTTGAACACGCGCGGAGCGCGTGAAAAATTTTTCGGGCAAGTCGTTACAGCCCCCCCAAATCAAATTAGGCTCCTACGCCTATGACCTTCTGCATCAGCTAATGATGAGATAATGGAGGCCTAGGCTATGCATTGGTATTCATGTTGAAGAATAACAGTCCTTCCTGACTTTGCAAATTCTGTTATGGTTGTTAATCAAACCCTCTAATGGTAAACCATTCTCTGTCCATAGGCATTGAATGGCAAACCAGCTGCTTACAGATTTTGGCCAAAACTGGACCTTTCTCATTCTTTTTGTTTTCAAATGTACTTCCTTGTCCCCTTTAAGTTGAGCTTACTTACTACCTTATGTATTGAAGGTTGAATACCTTTGTGTGCACACTAAAATCCTAAGCCTCAACAAACAAATTCTTTCTAGTGACCTGATATCCTGTACTGTAATGCAAATGGTATTGAATCCAACCTTCCACTTCTTTGTATAGTATAGTACAGTACATGTACAGTCTCCTTGGAAGGGGGGATTTTGTTGACCAACTGTGTAAGTTGAGTAAGAATCTATAGTATCCCAAAGGTAGAGAAGCTTAAAACTTAACAAACCAACCACACACACACAGGAAACTTGTGAGGAAAAGTATTTCATCCACCTATAAACCCTGACAAAGACTAAATAAAGAATAAAGAAAAGAATAGGAAACTTGTGGATTGGTGGGGAAAAGTATTTCATCCACATATATTAACACCTAGATCTATTGTATGGTTGCCTGACAAAGACAAAGTAAAGAAGAAAGAAAACAAAAGAATTGGGAACTTGTCAAGTCCCTGAGTAGAGGTTTAGGCTTTAGGCTTTTGGCATGGCAGAGCTACTTGTTTTACATGGCTGCTGTGATGGATGATTGTAAGGTATTTTTACAATTCTCCGTTAAAGATAATTGCCGCGTTGAAAATAACAGAGTTAGTTCCCTTCTCGCTACCTGTCTCTCCACAACCTTAGCACTCTCCTTCTACAGAGCTTAGAACTACCTGGTAACCTTTTGACACTGTGCACCCTCTATGCCCTTCCTTCTCATGATACCCCCAGTCCCCCCCCCCTTGCCAAAGTGACTTCCCTAACCTATACCTGGAGGAGCCTCCTCTCTGTACAGAGGCTACCCTTACCAAAAGCCATACACAAGCCTACCAAGCCTCTTCCATCCAGTAAGTGAACCTATAAGATGCAAAACATTTCTGTGATAGAAGATGGGGAGTAACTTGCAGTATCACTGGAATGTCCATCAGTTACTAGAGCAGCGCTCCGTGAACCATTGTATACAGGGCCAAAACGGTGCTACTAATATTACTCTCCCTTTGGATTGCCTGACCTTCGGTATGACCTGACTGAATGGACACTGGGGTGGGAAGGCATATGCTTCTAGATAGTCCCATGGGAACGACATGGCGTCTGTTTGTTACGCCATGGGATTAAAATGCCTAGTGCAGAACACAAAGCATGGCGTTCTGTCACTTCTGTGGAGTCGCAAACAGGTCTGTCAAAGGCTTTCACAAAACGTGGAATATCCTGTTGCACATCCCTTTGGGCTAGGGACCACTCTTTCGGGTCTAAGTGTTCTCTTGACAATGCGTCTGCCATAATGCTTGGAGTGGGAGGCTCGTAAGGTCAGATTCAAATACTTGCAGAACATCAGTAACTCATGATCGTCCCAGGCTCTCCCGGGACGAAACAAGGAACAATTGATGCACTCCAATTGGCTTTGAACATCATACTGAGATATTAAATTTAGATATAAATAGAATGGTAAAACATGAAACCAGATCTGCATGCCTTTCTGTCTAAATTCAACATTTTTGACCAATTTTTATTTTTTAAATTTTTAAATTTTTAAATTTCCTCAGCCTGAAAACAAGTGTACTGAATGTAGAATTCATTACGTATTTGATATTTGGTATTCATCTTCAGACAATTTCGAGACCCTCCAAACCCCAGTAGTAACAATCAACTTCCTGCACAACTCCTGACAAAGTCCTCACTTATGTACAGACAAAAGCAATCAGAGACTCATTGTCTGTTGGAATTTGCTTTGTTCTGTCAACTGTCATTCTGTCTCTCATACAAAACACAGGTCCTCAAATTATATTTAAGCTCTTGGGCCTTTTCCTACTAGACAAGATGTGATGTGATATGATGCAACATGTTAAAAAGTCGCCTGCGATATTTTTGCTTTTCACAATACAGGCGACTCTTTTTATCGCTCAGTGCATTTTTTCGTGGGGGGAAATTTCTTGTGTCCTGGGTCACATGATGATATGTGTATTTAACAATAATATGTACTTTTGTTGTACGACGACAATCGACATCATTTCATCAACGGTGCAAGAGGGTTTACAAAATTGTGATGAAATAGATTTAGTTTATAAAGCTTTGCTGTATAGAAGAGTAAAATGGAAGATAAAAAGATCATTGTGGATAAACAGGAAACAGGAAAGATCTTCGGCAAATACCTCTGACTTGTGGAAGAACTTCGTTTGTATGTAGGGCAGAATGTGTCAGGGACCATTTAGTTCTGACACCAATCATGTAGGCCCTTTAGTTATGACCCTAGAGAAGGACAAAGACAGAAAAGTGTGGAGAAGAAAAGTGTGGAGAAAAAAAGGTGGACGAGGAGAGGGGTGACAGAGGGAAAAAGGGGGGAGACCTTTTTTCTCCACACTTTTCTGTCCTTTTCCTCAAGTTTACTCCCTACCCTCTTCCCTTAATCCTCTCTTTGTCCCTCTACAGTTTATCTCCTACCTCTCCTCCTTCCCTCCTCCCCCTGTTTGTTTCTTTCTTCTCTCCATCCCTTGTCTACTAATCCTCTTACATCTTTCTCCTTTATATCTTCTCGAACTTACTTTTACACATCTTTCTCTTTTGTGTTCACCCTGCTCATTAACCTGTCTGTATTCTGTTGTTTTTTGTCCCTTCTGTTACTGTGACTTGTCATTCAGCCTCTGAAGAAGATCCTGCTAGGATCGAAATGTCAGGCCCTCTTACTTTTAACACATTCTCTTACACAAGCTCTGTAGTGGATAAGCAGTTTGCTAACAGTTTTGTTTTATGTTTGAGATATGATATTAATCACTGTGCACAGATGAATTTTTTGTTGTTGTTAGTATTAACCATGAGAGACAAGAGCTTCATTTGATGGATAATTTGTCAACTGAGGTCATCAACAAGTTTTGCTTTATTTTGTAAAGATTTTAAGACATCCCCATCAAACTACCATATATTCAAGTTTAAAAAAAATAAGAAAAAGCAGCCGAGAGCTGTAAGTATACCTTGATATTTCTATACGTGTCTATGATTCGTTTGGATGCTCCTAATTTATTTTTTGATTTATTATTATTATTTTTTATTACTGTTGATTTAGCGAATTAAGAACAGTTCAATCCAGTATAGACTAATTTTGCATCCCACAAATTTGAGTGTATTGTCATTTCAATTGTTTTTAGTTGCAAAACAAATAGTTGGCTAATTTCACCATAACTGATGCAAATGTTGGTGGACCTAAAAAAAATTTAAAGATGTAAATTTGTCTGTACCGTAAGTTTGTCTTTTAAATGTCAGGTATGGTGCAACCAAAGTCCAAATATCAACACAAATGCTATCATTAATTGAGGAGAGGTACTGTACCAGTGTACTGTCTAATTGCTGTAGTTCTGTACTTTGTCCTAAAAGTGAAAAAAAATTCTAAGATATCTATCCCCTTACTCTGTGCCTCATATCTGTGTTATGTCTCACCATCATAGACAAGTTGTTTCTGTGAATTTTAAGCAAGGTTCTTTCTCTTCCACTTAATTTTTTCTTCTTTTTTCTTTGATGGAGAGATTCATCTGACTGCCTGTAGTGTGTACTCACCAGTATAGTTCTTCCACTAAATTTGCAGCCTTGTTAACCAATCATTGCTTGCTTGCTGGCTGGCTTGTAGCCTTTCTGCTTGAGCTGTGATGTAGAAAGTAATTGAATGAGAAATGTACTGTTGCTATGGATATTATGGTCCAGTCATTTCCCCTTAGGGTTGAGTTGTTTTAGGTCATTTAAGGTCATACCTTTGCAACTCTCTCTCTTTCTCTCTCCACCTCTCACTCTTTGAGTGTCTTTGTGTTCAGTAAAAGAAAGATAGCAAGTGGAAATATTTATCCCTGACAGGTAAATTGAGAGCTTTGCAATGCTTTAAGAAAACAATATTAAAGTGATTACTGTGCATTTCGAAAAAGGAAATACAAACATGTAAGATGTTTGATCTTATTTTTTTTTCCTTATTTCTCAATGAATCACCTGTTTTGTTCGTGGATGAAATTTGTCATTTGATGACTGAAATGACAGTGATAGTTGTTAAAACCATGGAGCTATTAAAGAAAACTAAACGGCTTAAAAATTATGAAATTTTGAAAACATCGAAAAAAATGGCTCTCATCATAAAAGCTAGACCAAGCCCAGATGTGAGTATATGCAACACTAAACAGCAACGTTATCACTGGTGTAATACATGCATACTACTCACGTTCTAGTTTTAGATACCAAATTTGAGTTAAAATGTTGAAGTGGTCATCCATAAGCCCTTGCGGGCTCCTCCCAAAAAATAACTGCCTCATGGCCTGTATTTTAATTTAATCTCATGGTCCGGTTATTTCCATACCAGCAGCAGTATTATATACTGATAATGGTAATTAATGCATTGCCAAGGTATGAATACTGTACATACACATACTACACAATAATTCTGTGAGATAGTAGCAGGCTTAGTGATACCCGTTGTTTTCTTCTCGACCTAATTCTTCCTCTGCGTTAGGTTTTTATCACAGGACAACCTATTTTCTGTTACTGTTAGAAGGCCTACTGGTACTACCAGTAGTAGTAGCCCAGGTAATAATAGTAGCCTAGTCAGAGACCTAGTTCTAATATATAGTTACACTATATAGCCTAGTCAGAGAGAGATTGTGATGTCAGATAAGCAGCTTAAACAAAGTTCCATTTCTTGAAAATGAACAATTTTATGATCTTATTTCAAAACACACATAATCACTTTTAAGCAAGTAATCTGAAAGCTGTTTTTTTTCTGTTTGAGTGGGATTTTTTTATTTTTTATTTTTTATTTTTTTAAGTTTTAGTCATTTTGAGCAAACCCATGTACAGGACTGCAATACTCATGATTTGTTGCAGTTATAACCTACTTTAAAGAGATTAAAGAGGTCTTTAAATGGTTTATAAAGGTTCCATTAATAAGTCATTAACAGAGGAATATTCTCATCCAATGGCCCACACACAAAAGTTACTAGTTTAACGACTTTGCATGTGTAGGCATGTTAGGAGGGTCCTGATTCTTCCATCAGTTTTCCAACTTGTGAAATGTTTACCATTGCAGTGTTTGTAACATACGTATGTGTGAGAACATTAGTAGAATCTGAAGATAAAACCATACAGTAGTTTCACACACCACATTAGATTACAGTATACATGCTAACCACTCTCTTTGCAAACACTGTGAATTTCATCACTTATATTGTGAGATCATGATGATGAAAGTTGGGGAAAGGTTCTGGATTTATTGATTTGCCCAGCACACATGTGCAGTATTTTTAATTAAACACAGGCTGCGACCAAAGACTTTCCTGGTCTGAACAGGTCATTATAAGTTTAGCTCTCTTGTCTCTGCAGATATCAGCTGTTCATATTATACTACAGTATGTGTAATATGAACAGTATGTATACATACATCATACATTGTAGTACTTAGCATGCACTGTACATTCTATCAGCTAACTCTGTACATTATATGATCACTAAATCCTTTGTCTAGTTGTAATTATTTGCAGATGCTCCAAATTAGTAAAGTGTTCCGCTGTTTAGTTCACTGCTTTGTGTGATAAATATAATTGAAACAGTTCACAGATGAGTTTCAAACTGTACACATACAGTGTGTGTTTGTGCTGTATGTGTAATGAGGGCAAAAGCAGCCTGCAGTGTAGTATGAATACAGTGTACTGGATACGATGTACAGTGATACCTACGTAGTAGCATGCACCGCCGATCTTTTGAATTGCTAAATTATATACAAGAACCTTCTCTATTACTTGTTGTGTACCATTTAGGAGACGCTTGATGTAAATTGATTGATCCTTCCTGTATCTACATACAGTATTAGTATAAATATACAGCCTGGACAAAATGGTATGAACATGTATACAGCAGTACTTCATAATGTCATCCAAAATATCATTAACTGCCAGTGACATTGGGCCTGACAACACTACTGTACGTTATACTGTAGTATACTAGTATGTATACTGTAGTATTCTGTAGTATACTGTATGTTATACTGTAGTATACTGTAGTATGCTGCAGTATGTTGTAGTATACTGTAGTATTTACTAGTACAGTATGTATACTTTAGTATTCTGTAGTATACTGTATGTTATACTGTAGTATACTGTAGTATGCTGCAGTATGTTGTAGTATACTGTAGTATATACTAGTACAGTATGTATTCTGTAGTATACTGTATGTTATACTACAGTATACTGTAGTATGCTGCAGTATGTTGTAGTATATTGTAGTATACTGTACACTTTACATAGTACAGAACCAAATTCAAAGAACTGTACATGTATGTATTCGTACAGTGGTGTGCATTAAAACAAAACAAAAACATGTATAGTATGTGATTAATACTGTAAACTTTGTTTATAAAATGTCCGTGGCAAAATTTCAAGGATTCTTTTACTGGTTGTCCCTCAGACAACATATGCCTGACATGTTGGTTGTCCAAACAGCAACTGGTTGCCCCTGCTCCCTCACCCCCCCCTCCCACCCCCACCCCCAAAACAAATGTATCAGAATATCAATGACCAATACAAACACTGTAGGGATACATGTATTGGAGTGATATCAATTTATCATTTGACCTATTTGGTGGTATTTAGTAACAATCCAAATTTGAAGTAAACCTCTAGGTAGTCAGTCGTTCGCCGGACTACCTCCACGGCAGAATTTGGTTAATCCGAACAGAAATTTGGTAGTCTGGGAAGAACTTCAGTAGTTACCATAAAACATTTGCCCTGATTTCAGTTTATCTATCGCTATCTCATTGAATGTACATAGTACATACATGACCTACTCTCTACTGTGTCTACATGAAAGGTCGTTGACATTGACAAAAGAAAATTGTTTAAAACAAAATGAGGTGGACGTGGTTAATTTCTAATGTGTAGTACTTACTTAGTAGTGTGGAATATTGTTGTTACTTTATGTCATCAAAGCCTAATGATATATTCTTCATGTTCAGAATTTTGTATATTAGAAATGTATACATTTATTGAATACTTGAGCAAGCTAATACTGTAGCTGAAATGGTAAATACACATTTTGTTTTAAGCTGCATAGTTGATAGGATGTGAGGGAAGCCAGTTAAGTAATTCTTATTGGTTAATATTGTATGTACCCAAACCAGTCAGATTTATAGAGTATATAAATACATCAGCATACTGTTCCTGCCTTTGGTACTACTGTACCTGATAAATTGCTGGTTACAATTAAATGGACTAAATGAATTAAAACGGATAATATGTTAAATTATGTTTTAATCGATTCACAAATTGATTCATATTATTGTTCTTTTCTTCTACAGGGCATATTCATTAGTGGATTCGTCAAGGGTCTCCACCTTTCTCATCTCAATTTTACTTATTGTTTATGGAAGTTTCAGGTGAGGGTACTTTTTCTTTTAGTCACTTTCATCTGTTTTACATGTATGGTGTCATAGAAGGGAGTGGACTATAAAGGATATATCACTGCGATTTAATAAAAAGGGTTGATATCTTGGTTGTTATATAGTGATTGACCAGGGATGGACAAAGGTGGCACGTTTTTGCTGTTGTTCCATGTACAAAATGAACTACTGTACTTAACAATACAAATTTAGAAAAAGTGATGGGCTTTACAAACCTCAGTGAAGGTGACCATTGCTTAGGTCACCATGGGAGTGATATAGGTCTTGGAAAAAAAGAGAAAAGTTCTGTGACTAGATGCAGGTTCCGAACCAGAGGATACATTCACTAAATAAAATGCCAATGAATATTGATATAATTGTGTCATTTATGTGGGTGTGTCTCAGTGTTGTGTACAGTATACACATGTTTTAATATGTGTAAAAGTAAGTTGGCCTGACATTTCAATCCAAAGGCTAATTGACAAGTAACAGTAACAGAAGGGACAAAAACATGCACAGAATTCAGACAGGTAAATGAGCATGGTGAACACAAAGAGATAGATTTAAGGGGATTAGTAGACAAGGGATGGAGAGAAGAAAGAAACCAACAGGGGAAGAGAAGAGGTAGGAGATAAACAGTGGAGGGACAAGTTAGTATACATAGCAATTTGAAAATACATTCTTTTCCTTTTTTTCTTCTTCTTTAGATCACTTAACATGGAACAGGAGGAGAGAAAAGATAGAGAGTCGTCGCCCCCTTTCCCACCTGGTCAGGCAAACCCCAGTCCAACTGTAAATGACAACTGTAAGTACGGTTATTTAAAAGCTTGTGTATTAATATAAAGGAAAGTTATTGTTAGAGCTGTGAGATATAGTGCAGTTGAGTGTTAAAAGCCTGTCTGGAAGGCCATTGAGTTTGGATGCTCTAAATCTGGGGTGGGCAACCTATGGCATGCGGCCCGCCAGTGATTTTTTTGCGGCCCGTGAGGTGTCTCAAGAAAAAGAAAAAAAATCAATTCATTTCACATCATCACAAAAAATGAGCTAGCTGCTTAGAATTTATCGGCACTAATGATGCTGTCAGGTAGGCCTATTATCACCATTAATTATCAACTGTACTGTATTGACGTTTTTGTGAATACAGATTAAGTACACACACCTATTGCTTGAAAGTCCTTGGAATCAAAGGTTTGAAATCAACAGCAGGTCGTTGGTTAGGTGCGGCCCATTCAAATTTTTACTCCTGATATCTGGCCCATTCATTCAAAAAGGTTGCCCACCCCTGCTCTTAATTATTACCGTATATCAAGCAAGAACACATGGTTCATAATCCAGGTGAGATGTATAAAAATTATGTGAACAGCAAGATATGACAATGATGAGTATATTTTTGGTTTTCTCAAAATTAAGAATTTTGTTTCTTTCATTTCAAATGCTCAATATAATCAAAGGGTTTGTAACCCTTGGGCCTGTAAGAATATTTGACTGAAGAAAAGCTTATCTATGGTGCTAGAGCTGTGACTGAAACCAGAAAAATCCGTTCTGGGATTAGGTTCTGGAAGTTTGAGCAAAAAAGAAGCCATAATGAGATGTAAGAGGATTTCACAATGTTCAGGCACTGGAAAATAAATTCACCAAAAAGTTCCATAGTATTACCATTTGGGAGAAGAAATGACTTCTTTGAGATGCTTGTGTACGTGTGATTTTTTCTGTTATATATACTTCATAGATTATGTTAATATGATTTGGCTGTAAATGGACTAGATCAAATCCCATATGACCGACACATCTGGACAGCTTCCTTTTATAGTTGTCACCTGCCTTGTGGTCGCATATTGTAAATAATAAATCAACCTACATGTTTTAAATCTAATTCATCCATCACGGATTATATGCTGAAGTGAAGAATCCGGGAAAGTTCCAGAAATCCTGAAAGCAGCTGGCTTGTGTTTTGCTTGGCGAGTGGCGAATACATCTCCTGAATCTAGTAAATTTATATGAGGACGAAATAAAACTTGTCAGTTTATGCATTCCTGTTATGTACAGCAGATAATTAAACAAGTACTGTCAGTATAATGGTATGGATTTGGGGGTCAGTTGTTACTTTTTGGGGAAAAAAGGGAATAATTTCAAAGCTTACGCAAATAGGCTTATTTCTATAGTACTAGTAGATCTTGATATAGCCTAATATGCGTAGCAAACTCTAGGTGGAACTTGCTATTGTTTCATGGATTACCAGCTGAGTGCACCATTTTCTGGGAGAAGAATGGTTTATAGCCATATTTGTTCGTAACAAGTCAAGTGAAAACTTGAGTAGAGCAGCATATTGAGAATATTGAGAATTGCATTTCATACTTTCAGTAAATGAAATGCTTCAAGGCCATCTGTTTAAAGAGTTGTTTCAGTGGCTGGAGTTCATTGATAAGCAAATGGGTTGGAAATATGTTACATCTTTAGAACAAAGCCACATCCTAATACCATTTTGTATCATGGATATTTTTTTTTTAATTTTAATTTTTTTTTAATTGCATCTGGCAACAAGAAAGTTAGTGATGGTCATTATGGCATTGATTCAGGTAGATAGACTTGTACAAGACATTAAATACAATGGTTTCTTTATATCACATTTTGTTTTCTTAGAAGTGACAATTTTATAAGCATGGTAGGTCTAACAATACATCAAATCGGCTGTACTTTTCTAATGAGTCTAGCATTTCAGACCCTTAGGTCAGTTCCTCATAATTAACACCAGTCTCAAAAACAAAACTGAGAATTTTTTTTATGGCCTCATAACATGTTTTCAATGCATCAAAAATGTTTGCGTGGCATATGGGTCTTGGATGTCATCATACATGGAGGGATACTCTGTAAATATTTGAAAATGTTACAAAATTAATTGGCAAAGTATATATACTGAGCTGTGCTCATATCCTCACAACCCTTGTGTATGTATACATACCATGTGATACCTCACAGTGATATCTGAGCAAAGGTCACTCCAGTACTTCTTGAAGAGGTTAAACCTTCTGAACAAGGTGAAGTGTGCAATGCCAATCTGAACCCAATAGATATCAATATTTGGAGTAGAGTATGTATCTATTTATAAATTTATACAGAAATAATTTGCATCACCTATAGATGTACTTTCTTGGCTGTGCACCCAAACTACTACAGTAAGTAGCAAGTGGCTCTAGGTACAGTATTTCGCACTGTACGTGGCTGTACTGTGTATGTGCCTTACTATGTATGTACTGTGTATGCGCCTTTACTATGTACTGTGTATGTGTATGTACTGTGTATGAACTGTAAGTGACAATGACATTCAATAAAAGCTGATAATGCAGTACTCATCTCACAGCACATCTTAAAACACAAATCACATACATGTGTGTTTAAATTATTCTACAGTGATTTCTTTAATACTGGCAAGTATTACAAAGTTGGTAACATCCAATAAAGAAGTTGTTAGGGGTAACAACTCCATGATCCAGAGTAACATCAAAATTATGATGGCGTGTACTGTACGTACCTTGTAGTTAATGGACTCGCCTTGATGACAAGGAAGTGAAGGGGGCATAGGAGGGCCAGATAGATGCATATTGGTGTGCAACAGTGCAGGGCTGGAAAACCTTGCGAACCGTCCGAACCAGGTTCGCGGGAAATCCGCGATGCTCGCGGGAAATCAAGCCCGGCTGGCGAAAAAAAAAATCGGACAAAAAAAAATAGAAAAAAAAAACGGGACGAAAAATTATAAAAAACCACAAAGGACAAAAAAAGTACATCTGTAAAAAAAACAAAAAGTAAAATTTCACAAGAAAAGTTTCAGAAACAAAAGGAAAATGTTCAGAGAGCGTGCTCGCACTTTTAGTCACAATACCAACGAGTAATGATGTGTCCCCAACCCACTTACAAATTTGGCTATTTCGCAAGCTTCAGGGTATGCGTGTCACACGGACACCCACGGCCCAGCGCGGGAAGGTTGCTGTAATAAATCCGCCTCGCTCGAAATGTTTTGAACAATATTGCCATTCCACGTTTTTTTTGGTATTGTATGTTGGTTAGTAAACGTTTTCTTTCGTATGAATTTGACTTCAGTTCAGTGTTCCCACTAAGGTGCGGGATTCCCTTCAACTGACTCAGTAATCCAGCAAAGAAAACATTTGTCTGCTGGAAATCCCGGCATCGTTTTTTGCATTCGCGATGAGTTTATACTCAATGTACAACTTATTCACTTGACCGTATAGAGAAAAAAACTGAAAATCAATTGTGTACGGAAAGTAAGGTGGTAGGCTACACCTTTCAAATTTTACGAAAGATCGAGCAAAACTCTTTCGAAAAATTCACGCAAAACTGGCATATCGTACTAAATGCAACTAATGTCATGTAAACAAGGCTCTAGTGCATGCATCCATTTATGAATATACCGTAAGACTACATCTGGTGTTAAGTGGGGGAAAAAGAAAGTATTTTCTAGCATTTCCAAAAATACCGAAAAAATTATATCCTACCATAGTTAAGTGTATAGCAAATAGCCTAACCACCTCGGCGGTTACGGATCTCACGTAACTACAAAATCACAACTAATTGTATTTTGCGGAGTTGACGTTTTCTACAAGAACATGGAAACAATATTTAGCATTGAGTTAATCATGCCAAGTGGCCTTAAACATGTGATTACAAGGGTAACTTTCATAAAGATGGCCATAGCAAGGGGCATTGATATCGTGCTATGCGTGTATGGTATATGGACTGTGCCTCATGTTTCATGGGGTGTGCATGCGGAGGAGTCAGTTGGCTTGAGGTGTGTTTTACTTACCTAAATGTAACGGGGATATTTTACCTACTTTTCTTGAACGTATAAGATATCTGTTCGCATAACTTTACCGATCCTTTACTGACTGACCTAATTAATTCTAGAGTGGAACGAAAAAAGTTTACTCCATGAAAAGTTCCCTGGCAACGTGCCAAAAAATGTTAACAAACAGGTGTTAGACAGGGGATGAGCTCACAGTTGTTTGGCAAGGTACCTGGGAAAATTCGCAGCACATGTACCGTGGTAGTTGGGTAGGGTTAAACACTGCAGTTGTAAACATGTACGCATAGTGCACGCTACTCATTGCTAGGCAGTCTAGAAACAGGGCTTTGCCGAACGTTGTTTGTTCCATAATATCGGAAGTTCTGTAAGTTGCACTTTTTAAAGATTGACAGACAGATTAAATCTCTTATCATTTTATAACATAATATAGCTACTCTTACTTGTCATTTTAAAATTTTCATCAGTTTCGTGACAATTTAAATTCAAAAAGTTGTCAATATTTTGCATCCTCAACTGCGAATTTTTCATCGCCAGACACGCAAAAATACCAAAATTTTTCAGGGGCTTTCACCCCCAGGATCCCCACAAGGGGTTCTACCCCTTGACCCCACCAGGGCCCTAAGGCGGCCCCTGGAACCCCACGCCGTTATGCTCGCACGCTATGCGTGTTCGATGCGCGAACACCGGCGGGAAATCGGCAGTGTGTTCGCGGGAAATTGAACAAGGTTTTCCAACACTGAGTGATCCTAAAGGCTTTGCATTTCTTGCAAGCCCATTATGTTTCTTACTGGTAGTTGCTCCTCACATTTCATTTTGCCAAATTCACCAATTGTGGAGGGTTTACCAAATACAGTACCCTTGTGCTCTTCTCAGTGAAAACCAATTCCCTTAAAACATCTTGAACAGTACCTCTATATACTGGTTGTTATACCCACAATGAAAATCCTCAGGACATTTGAGTAAAATTGGAACCTGTTACTGAATACTGTACCTCTTAGTCAACAGTAAAATTACTGTGGCTGGTATGAGTGTACACCCATACAGTATACTACAATGTGTTGAGCCAATACCATGTATTGCACCAGAGCGTGACTGAAACATCTGTTGTTTTTGTAGCAGAACCACATCTTTGTTGAGTCAGTCACTCACTCTTTCCCTTTAGTATTATGAGAGGTCAAGAGCTATGACTCAGGTGAATTTAAGGAATATATATGATGGATGGAAAATGTTGAGTCCACATGTGCAGTCTCCGTCAATATTTCCTTAAAAGTTGTTACCGACAGCGAACGGGTTCGGTATATCATATTGATTCTACTCGGTCCCTTTAATAATAATAGTTCAAAAGCACTGACTCGGGTACAAATTATGACTTTATGTTAGAAAGATGGAATTTATTTATTTAGTCTCCAGTTGTTGATTTGTTGTGCAAAGCCAACTAAGCATTTCAAAATGAGCATTAAATGTATGCATCTGCTCCATTAACTGTTGTTCTCAGACCTACTCTGTATGGCAGGTGTCATCTAAAGGAGTTTTTCTGTGACACTCGAAGAATGTGTTTTATGGGATGTGATGGTGATATTCCACAAATTTGCAGTCATTTGCTCTCTGTTTATGTTTATCTGGATACATGACTCATGGAGTCGCTTCGTCCTTGCTAGTTGCCCCCCCCCCCTAGCCCCCTCCCTCTCGATGTAATAGATGGTGTTGAAATACATCTACTGCTATGCAGTTTTGCATCTAAATTCCACAAGCAATGAACTACCTGTGCAATTAATAGTCTGTTGTAAATTGTAGAGAACATCTATTATAACCTGACCACCGGGGAGGGCGCTTTACCTCTGAATCGTTGATTTGGTAGGAGGATATAGAGGGCAGTAACCCAGAAGTGGGTTAGAGAAGGTGCAGTGGATAGATGGAATAGTGCATAGATACAGTATATATATGTGCTGTTGGCATGGAGACAGGTAAGAATCATCGCTCATAAAACATCCAAACTTAAACATACTTTAGAATCATTTGACAAAGCTACGTACATAACGTAATTAATATTCATGAAGTCAGACCTAATAGCGGTGCTGTGGCGGAGTGGATAAAGGGGGTGGCAGGCTTAGCAATTGGGAGGTTTCGGGTTGTGCTGAGTCATAGGAAGGTGGGTTTTTCATCCAAGAGCAATCTACGGTTTTCTCATCTGAAATGACTTTCTAATTTGAAAAGATTCCAAATTTGAGTTAAATTGAATTTGAGTTAAAATTTGAGTTAAATTGAATTGGAAGCCACCCAACGTGTAAGTTGTAATCCATAAGCCGTTGCTAGTTTCTCCCCATTTTTGGGTTGCTTAAGTGTCATAAAATAACTGCTGATTATTATTAATACAGACAAAGGTTTTCACTCAGCTGTCAAATTATCTTCAGTCTTGTGTAAAAGCCAAAGTACACAGTATTAGTTTATCTTATATGCCTTAAAGCCCACATTATCCAATTTTCATTTCAATTATTTTGTAGTAGCTTAAACTTGGCCTTCCAAGTACAGTACTGTAGTCAAACAGAGGTCATTTGTCTTAAAACTTACCTACAGTACCTACAGTGTCTCTGCTACTGTATTGTCTCGCTGTTTGCTTTCACAGAGTCTAGAGTACAGAAAGTACCGCTTGACAAGATGCCAGATATCGAATGATAGGAGAAAACCATAGCAGTAATTTGCCACCTTAACCATCATTAACTTTATTACCATATGTTCTTCTGGAAGCTGCCACATCTCTGCAGTTGATAACTAATAAATATAATGACCTTTTTATATGGTCAATATATTTTACAGTACAAGGACACACTACTGTACACACAGTACATCAGTACAGTAGTGGAAGTTTGAGACTCTGTAATCTTGTAATGGACCTGTGTATTAAACTGTCTAACTTCACATAGTCAGTATGTCTGACTCAAGATAGATCTGTGTAATTGTACTCGTGCGACAAAGTCCAGCAACAATGTTCGAATGGATCATGTTATAAATACAGTAGTTTAAGGATGTGATGGTAATCATACTTACTGTAACCCCAACAGGAAAACACATGGTCCAAAATAATGAATAAAAGGACAGTTTTCAGCTTCCGTGTACACCTGTGTTAGAATCAGCTGTCCTGGAGGTCAAAGTTATTACTGTATGAAAGTGGTTGGATTATATTTTGCCTTGGTGGTGATGAATTGTTCAGTATTGCAATGGAACCTGGAAGTCCTGTGTATTAAAGGCTTAATCTCAGATTTGGTTGCGTTCCGTAACCAGAGTTCAACAATTATACTGTCCGTTTGATGTGTGTAATGTGGTCAATACCCACAACACAGTGTACATAGTAGCGTGGACATTTCAGGTCTAGATAAAAGATAACAAGGTATCACGTTTCATTACTGACTGCATTTTGTAGCGACAAGGAGAAAACGTCATTTGCAAGCAATAGAAATTTAACTTTTACAGAGCGTGGCACACGGTTTGGGGCGAGTCTTCAATGCCTTTAACACTGACTGGATCAACCATCTATACTGCAGTTGGTCTATATATGAAGGCCTTTTGGCATTACATATAAGTTAAGATCCAGTCAGTGTCGTGCGGTCTGTTTGGCATACTGTACATGGCCAGCTCTCTGTCAATTTCTTTCCAAGTTCATTTCTGCCGTTTTGATATACTGTGTATTACCAGTGTTATTATCTAAAGGTACATGTTGAATCATCCACTGGTTTCAGTGGTTTGTTCAATAGAATTAATCATATCTTGAAGCTTTCGCATTAACATGATGGTAAATTGCTTCAAGGTCATCCATTTCCAGATGTCTTTCTGAAAACAGGAAGTAATATTATCCATCTGCAGTCTATAGAATCAGCATTACAATGTATCTATTAGCATTGACTATAAAAACCAATTTGTAGGTTAGTGTGTGGCTGGACAAGTAATCTGGGACTCTTGTAGTGTGTGCCCAGAAGTCAGTGCAGACTATAGGCTATTACCTGCAAAGAGAGATGGTGGTTTCTGACAACATGAAGTAATATCCTTTGACTGTTTACAAGATCCCCATTACGATATATATCTATTATCATAACTATAGACATCAATTGGTAGGTTAGTGTGTGCCTAGAAATGTGGTCTGGGACTCTTATAATGTGTGTCCAGAAGTCATTGAAGACTATAGGCTGTAACTGCTCGTCATTTGTTGAACACAACCTTGAAGGTCATCTGCTGATCACGGGTCAAGCCCCGAGTTCTGTGTAACTTACAACTTTAACAATGAGCACTGAGGTTCTGATCCTTTGTCTTGCTGGACATTGCAAGATTATAGGAAAGGATTTGTATACATTTTACAATCCTTATCAGTGATTTAATTGCTTGGATAGTGTCCATAAAAGTGAGTGCTACACATACCTCTGTAATGGTCAAGGGAGCTCTAGTCCTCTTTGACTTAATGACTCCTGAAGAAATTAAACTCAGCTGCCAAATGTCAATCAAGAAACTGGAAAATTTAACAACATGGAAATCACAAACGGGCTCTGGGGCTTTCTGGTTTGTAACAGGCATTTACTTCCTGCATGGGTTATAGTACTTACATTAACAGTTCAACAGAAAGTAGAACTTTCAATGTGTGTAGAAATAACAGAGAAGGTGTAAAGTCACATAATGGATATGAGATGTAATTAAAGGGAGGATTGTATATTCAAACTGTCAAAGAGCTTCAGTATCTTTTAAATAGGTACATTATGAAATAAGTTACCTAAGTATTTGGTATAAAAGTGATTTAATCCATGATAACCTTATCCTCACTCCCCACCCCGGTTCCAACCCCACCAACACCCACCCCCACCTCTATCCAAACCGCAATCCTATATGTCAACCCCACTTCACTTAAATAAAATTGCTGACAGTACTATGCCATCTTCTCTGCATTGTACCAGTTTTGACATACTGGAAATTTACTTCGGGTCAAATTTTAATAAAGACACGTACATGTTTGTTGGACGAATGAAGGAAAATGATCTCCAAACAAACCAAAAATTTTGTTTTGACAAGTGGAATTAAAGTCATTTATCGGTAGTACAAAAGCAATGCCGGGAAGAACATGGATCATCAGGAACTTACCGGTCCTTATTACTTCCTCCTTGACACACATTCCTCATTCAAGACAAACATTCACCTGTGACCAGAGGGTCAGTCACAGAAAAGACTATAAAGTAGCTAAGTGCATCCATCCAGTAACATTGAACAAAGCTACTGTGTGTACATTCTACAGTGTACCAACATGTATGAAACCTATTCAGGAAGTGTCTATACTGTAAAGCACACTCTGTGAACATTGCCTTTGTCATTTCTGTGGTGATATTATTACATGTGATCTATATAGTGCAAGGCTCTTGCAGTCACAGAAATCATAAGAAAAGCCGACGTTTTAACCTTTTAACCTTCGGTATCTATAATCAATTCCTGTTAGGACTATTCCAGCTTCTATTGATGAATAACAATTGACTCATTTACATATAAAAAAAAAATACTGTTTATATTCATTGTCTTTTTTTTTCTTTTTTTCTTTTCTTTGCAGACCACAACATAGATACAACTCAAGCTATGTTCCTTCCGATAGGTGCTTCCGTCTCCCTTCTAGTGATGTTTTTCTTCTTTGACTCAATGCAGATGGTCTTCGCTGTTTGTACAGCAGGTAAATTGAAAAGGAAAAAAAAAAACTTTCACTTTCCCTTTATGCGTTTTTAACCATACTGAACTTTTACATGTTAACGAATCTTCACGCAGCGCAGGTTAAGTTTTATCGACCGCTGTAACCTTTGCATCCAAATCTGACATTTTTGAAGTCTGTGTACAAAATCCACAGTTCGTACAGCTGTTCTTAAGGGTGATTCCTTAAACTGTCTCCTGCTCCTCGACCCTCAATCCCCCCCCCCCAAATAAAAAAATTTACTTATTTATTTAAGTAAAGGAATAATTGGTAAACGTGCAAATAGACAAGAGAAGGGAGATATGTAAATGTAATGTCTCTAATATTCAGAGTTTATTTTTTAGTATATATTCACAGCTTAACCTTACATCAAAGGTTCTCAATATTAAAGCTAACAGCTTTGTTTAGGGATGGACGTCACATATCTGTTTGTATATAATTACGTGATGGAGATTAAGCTAAGCCCGCCATCGTTGGAGAAAAGAAATCCAACCATCGTCATTCATCTAAATGTGATAGATATTTTCCTTCAATGTAGGCTTAATTTGTGAGCAATCAAACATTCAGGTTTCTAGATGGATGTTACATATCTGTTTGTCTGTAATCACTTGATGGAGATAGAGCTAAGCCCGCCATCTTGGAGAAAGACATCCAACCATCCTCATTCATCTCAATGTGATAGATAGTTTCCTTCAACGTAAAGTAGGCTTAATTTGTGAACAATCAAAACATTCAGGTTTCTAGCTGTTGGGATTTGAATCAACTTCACCAAGCTCATTTTAGTAGACTTTTTAAAGGTTATCTTTCTGAGGCATCGAGTTTAGTCAAAAAGCATTCTAGCATCGCTGAGGTTGTTGAACCAAACATATCATTGAATCTGTTAATCACAGAGACGATTCTAATTACAATTCCAGTTGATACAGGATACTGGAGAGAGAGAGAGAGACTGTTATTTGTTACAACTAGCTATAAAATCTGGTGGATCAAGCCGTACATGTTGGGATCACAGTTTTACTGTTGCCTAGTAGGGTTGATGACAATTTTTGGTGACAAAGAATTCGTATGGACATGGACAGTGTGACAGGAATCGAAACATAAGCCAAACCGATTTCATCGCAAACTGGTTGCATCTTTGATGTGTGTCATGAGAGGAAGTTTGCAATTATGGTAGGGCCGTAACCTTTTTGGACCTGCTGGGAGGGATGTGACAAGCCAAAGTTTTAATACATGTGAATCTATCTTTCTTGTAGTAAAGGAGTAAAAATTGCTGAGTATGCTAGTATAAAAATCAACCCTTTTCTTAATTTACTGAGTATCAAGGTTTTAGGTAACTTACACAAGTTAGTGGGACGGATCAAATCTTTACACTTGAGCTGTTACACACTTACATTAACCAGTGGCGGAGCATCCATACAGTCGGGGGGGGGGCAAATGCCCCCCCTGAAGGACTCAAATGGACTGCTGGCGCCCTTTTCAGCTTTATACCACTTTTTACTTATTCGCGATGATTTACTTTTTTATTGCGCTCTCATCTACCTACAGTATTGACATTTGTCACATTTTGTTGGCGATGACACCTATTTATTCTTCGTTTATCTGCAAATTAGCAAGGCCAGGAAAGGGTCATTTCCGGCGATCTAGGAAGTATCTTTACTCCAAAAAAAAACTGTACGCTCCGCGCCAACATGTGGTGGGGCTCCGCTTAGATAGTGTCGAAAGCGCCCCTACAGACCATTCTCGCCCCTCTTGACCAACACCCCTAGCTCCACCACTGACATTAACTAGATATGCACAGTCTGCTTTGTGTAGGGATACAGCTGTACATTGAAAGCTCTTATGTTCTCTCCGAATATAAATTGACTATATACATCAACTAACAACCACTTGATAATTACATTCATACTGCAAGTAAATATATTATCAATTTAAATAAATTTACATACAATATTATAGATCTATGACCAATCATCAATTTATACAGCAACTAGGCTGATAAACAGAACTGAACAGAGCCTCACGTGCAAAGCAATATACATATTTTCCGGTCCGACCCAGAATTATTTTGGTTTGTGTCTTATAAACGAGTGTTTCATCAATATAGTCTGTATAGTATTACAATCACGCATTGCATGACTAGACGAGTCGTCTGTAGTGCTACTATCTACTACCACTATAGATTATGTGCAATGGTTTGTGATCTAATACAGTTACTCAAGGTAAAAGTTTTGCATTCAGCTTTGCATATATACTATTCCAGTTTCAACTAGATGGAGACACCATACACATTGTGTAGACTACTGCTTTATATATATTGTTAACCACATGCCCCTGGCTAGATTGATCAATACTCATCACATAAAGGGGGTTGAGAAACGCCTGACATTCATATATTTATAGAATATGGTTCGATAAAAGTGATTTAAAGTGGAAGAATAAAAATCGGCAGAAAGAATTTTTTATAGCTTTCAGTCACCGCCCAGCTTGTTGTGCAAGCATGCAGCTAACCTTATCTATTTATAGTCAGGTTAGTGTACTTAACAAAGTAGCAAAATATGAAATTTGAGGGCATTTCTTTCCAGGTCGTGATCTGAATTCAAATGCACCCTCCTCATATTCATGTCCAAAAACACATTTAACAATGATTTTTTTTGCTGTTGACTTGAAAATCCTTATTTTTTTAAAAGTGAGTGGACGTGATGTTTGGACCCCTGGCAGGATCAATATAGACTTCAGAGGCTTATTGTAATGAAAACAGACTTAAGGAGATAAATTTAAAATATGAAGATGGACAGACAGATAACATTGGGCAGACTTCTAGTTAACATTTGGACAAACGAAAGAGCAAAATGAGTGAGATCAAAGTGAAAGGGGAAGAAAGGAACGCTCTAAATGGATATTTACCCACACAGGCTTTTTTGCACATATTAAAGCAGCAATCTTTGTTTGGATAGTATTGACATTAATTCTGACAAGATCTCTTGATGTAAGTTAAATTAACGAGAATGAAAATGGCATTTGTGTGTATGGTATAAATTGCTTAACATAAACAAATATCATTAAAGTCTCCCTGGATTCACTAACCTGTGTCCATCGCTACTGAACTTCAAAGCTTTTTGTGTAGATTTCATGATATTCAACTGGATGGTCTAAAGTGAAATGAATTGATAGAACAAAACAAAACAAAACAAGAACAGTTGAACAGATTTCCAAAAAGCACTCACCAAAATGTGATGGTTTATATATGATTCCAAAATGTCCTTTATGCCTCTGAAAATGCAGTCATTATTAATTCTCCCAGCAAATGTGGCCATTATGTACTGTCGACATTTGAGTGACGCTCTATCTACCATATCGCTATAATGAATTTTCCAATTAACATATATACAGGTCTGTTCGTAATTTCAGTCATAAAAATCAGTTGTATTTTTCAATGTCAAAGACATATTCGTCTAGCCCCTTGAGATGCATATTTTGCATAAACTTGATACAGTAAAAGACAGCACTCACTGTATGGAGTTTCATACAAATAAACAAACATTCGAGGACAGAGAAGTGTGTTTCCTGGTAAGGTAATACCCGGGGAACGTTTTCAACGATTCCTTTCTGCCTGTTGTAGTTGTTTTTAATCTTTTCTTCTTTGCGTCTGTCTGTGCAGCCAGTATAAATCATGTATTTTTTTTTCTTTTTCTTCTTCTTTTTCCCATTCACAGTACTAGCAACTGTTGCATTTGCCTTCTTGCTTTTACCAATGTGTCAGTATATCATGGGGAACTGCTCTACAGGAACAAAGTGAGTACTCATCTTGTGCCCACACATACTAAATGTTTTAATTAGTACGTGTGAACATGGAGCTATAAACAGATAGCTCCATTTGTGTGAATAACATAAATTTGGAAAAACTTTTTCCTAACAATTTTGTTTTTTTTTTCGCTACATATTTTGGAAATGCAATTTGTGTACTCAAACTTGGGTTCCTCTACTGTTGTTATTTTCATTAGATTTTACTCTCGAATAAAATATGAAAAAAATGACTACGATCAACTCTAATAGCAGCTTGAAACTATGGAGGATGTTAAGTGCCATTGCGCCTAGTACACAACAAGACATTTCTTGCATTTAATGTCCTTCCTTTATAAACAGCAAATAAAATGCTTAAACCTTACAGTGTGAATACTTGTTTTTTTTTTTTTGCTGTAACCATGCTTGTTAAACTTTATTATTATACTGAAAAGAAAAAAGAAGTGGTCTGTTAGTATTGGTGCATCTGAATTACCGAACCTTTGCGGAAAAATGTGCAAATTCCAGCTGATAATATCATAAAAGACAATTTGTCACAGTCAGCATTTAATGTAGATGTTTGCACGGATGCATGGATGCACATCATCCAAGGCAAGATTAATTTGGAGCCAGGGTATCTAATTGTTTGGTTCTAAAATTAGATCGTTGCACAGATTTTGTCTAAATAGTTGATTTTGTTAAATGTGGATAGACGTAGCATCGCTGGGTGCTATTCTATATCTTTAAGAATAAAACTAGTTGAACACAGCTGAAAATGTGGTTTTAGTTAAGTGACTAAATTAACCAAGACAAGTAATAGCTCAATAACAGATTATACAGATATTTATGTATATAACTGCCTCTAAAAACTACGGCCCCGTATTTTGGTTTAAACACAAATAAACGACCTGCCCTCCCAAATACGTCAAATATGTCTTCCTTTGAAGTAACAAAAGAATAGGATTAACATAATCTGACGCGGATTAAAATTAATCGGATTTTCCAAAACTTTTGCTCCTCCAGCAGAGACCTTTTAAAACAATGGAAACGCTGTAAGTCGAATTGGCTGCCACGTTTAACTCAGCAATTATCATTGGGGAACAATCTGTTTGGAAATTAAAGTTCTGCAACATTCTACCCTGTCTGGAAAATGATTAATAATTAATTTTGCTGGATGGTTAATGAGCTTGGAACTGTCATAAATTTGTGTCTAATATAGTGATATATCGAAAGTGTGCAGAGCGTTGTTTCAGGCGATTTGACAGAGATTATAATATTAATCTGAGCTACTCAGTAGATCTATATATTTTCTTCTTCTGTATCACACCTCCAAGTGGATTTTAACACCTGCTACATGTTGTGCAAAATGTTGAAAGATCAAACCCTCCAGATAGTAAATTGGTAAAATTCAAAGCTGTTACCATAGGAGGAATAACAGTCCATTGTCCTACCCAAAGAAGCAATCCAATCTGTAGCCGGTGGTAGAGTTTCCTTGTATTTCTTTGCTGTGGGGGAGGGGGAGGGGGATGGGGATGGGGGGGGGGCCGAATAATACCTCATACATGCAGGTGTAACCAGGGGCAACACCAGAGCACAAGAACAGAAATGGCCGACAATTCAGGCATGCACTGTAAGATATTTTACTGCTTATGTTTGTCACACAAATTGGGAGCATTTATTGCTGGAAAATAGCATATTGCTAGCTTGACTCAGCCAAATTGTTGAAGCTAACTATAATGATGACGATGTGGCTGGGTTCATCATCATGAGAGCGTGGTGGCCAATTGGCTAAGGCATCGGTCGGACTCATGATCCAAGGATTGCTGGTTCGATTCCTGCCTAGTTCATTACGTTGTGTCCTTGGGCAAGATGCTTTATCTCACTTGCCTCTCTCCACCCAGGGGTTAAATGGGTACCTGTGAGGTAACTTGTCATTGGGCGCAGTATATAACTGCTGCGGACTGGAGGGATTGTCTCTGGGACAGGTTATCATTGACCAGGGGTAATATAACGTCTGTGAAGCGCTTTGAGACCTATCGCTGTTACAAAGCGCTATATAAAAAGCAAATATTATTATGATTATCATCATCGTTACCGTCACACATGAACTGTTATAAGATGATGAGAGCGTTGTGGATGAGATGCCAGCTATAATTCATGAATTGTTAACCACTCCCTGCTTAAGTCCACAGGGTATGTGTGCTATTCAGATACAAATAAAAAAAATAGGAGTAAAGAAATGGCCAAAAAATTGTAATCACACATCATCTGAAAGGGGTGATTGATGCTCGGTAAATATTGCGTCGAAAAAAGTTGTCAAGAATGTCGTACAGAGTAACGAGGTGTCCTTGTCAGCGTTAATGATGTGTCTGTATCTATCTGTGTACAGTTTATATGATGGAAGGTATATGTTTTATAAGCCTCATGAATTGTTAATGTCCTTGACTAGTACATGTACCGTGCTGTAACGAGTCATTTATAACCACCGAAGCTATGAGAATCAGCCAGCAAGATACTAAAGTAACATATACTGTGTATCGATCTTTGAACAGAAATTCAAGAAGTCAATTTTAATGAGTGGTAAAGGGAAAAAAAAAATTTGGATTGGGGAATCGAGGATAACGTTACTGCAACAGGTAATTAAATTTGTATAAAAATTTTGAAAGAACAAAACTTAATTTAAAAACAACCAAAATGTAAGATTTGGGTTTGAGGGTTTGCATTTGGATTTGGGTTTGCATTGAATCTGCTGCCAATATTTGACTGGTAAAATTAATTATGCAAAGGAAACGAGACCCAGCAGATTTTGTGACTTAAATCGGACACCAAAATAATGAACAGTGAAATTAAGGTATATATGTATACCCTTTTAAAGGTTTGCAGAACCAAGATGTTTGCATAATTTGTTTGATGCAAAAATTATTTTTTACTGTGATTGTACAGTTTACAGTTAACAATTTATATCCTGTAAACCAGCTGGTTTATTTATTTATCTATCTAGAACTAGTTTTATAGAGGTAGGCAAATACTTGTAGCATCATAGCGAGTAATTATTGTAGATCGAGTGATAGCCAACGTTTAGTGAATACATTGCAGTGCAAATTCTATCTATATAAGTCAAGATACGGATTTACTGTACAGTATTACCCAAAACTAGTCTTTGAAACGGTCCAGTACAATATTGATAGATGAATGGGGTTGTTATTGACAATAAAAACCGCTTTAAAGGGAGAGGGGGAACTTGTTCATCAAAACTTTGTGAAACATACAGCATTGTTGGAAACAAATAGTACATTATACAAGAAAAAGAAAAAAGAACTTAGTTTAAGATACATGCAAAACTAGAATATTTCTGCTAAGTACAGTACTGTACTAGCCTTAAATATTTGTTTTTGATGATGGTGACGATGAGGTTGAAAGGTGTATTGTGAACATTGTAATTGTTACTAAGGAAGTTGCCTTGGTTACAGTTTTCATTTTCACACCTACATGTATGCTGTAGGTCAGATTCACCTCAATGTTTGCCTTTCAACCATCCAGGCAATAAATACTCTTAACATTTTTTTTGTATTTAAGTTTTCTTCAGTTATTGAGAATTATTAAGTGTTTCTTGAGTTTTGTTTTTATGTTTTAATATTACAACAGATCAGGACTTATTTTCTACGTTAATCAGTGATGTGCACTGACAGCTTTGGCCATTTTCTTTCAACTGTTTAAGAAAGAACAATATTATTGAAATATATGTATGCAACCCCTTTAAGTTTGAAGGCAGTTGACAATTTTGTATTTAAACTTCATGGGTCAATGAGTTATTGGTGTACTAAAGTGCTGAATTATGAATGCATGGATATGAAGTACCGGTCACTTTCTGCCTGCGTACGCGCTGAGGTGCGAGTCTATTGACAAACGTCCAGGGAGATGTGAAGGTTGTACTGTTACAGTAACTGTTCAAGAAAAAACTTTTCATCAATATTATATATTATTATGATGATTATTTTTTATGGCTTTGTCATTCAAAATGACACTGTGACCTTCAAAACAACCTCATGGGGAAAATACTACAGGATTTTTTATACTCCCCAATCCCTAAATTCCCTTGTACACAATCAGTTATACAGAAAAAAAAATTTGTGTGCATAGACTAGATTCTGACATATTTCTGGTGTGTGTGCAGACCGTTATAGAAACTACAATTGTATGGCATTGTTTTTTGCTCACAAACAGTTGGCCTCCGAAAGTCTCTGGGCAATTATCAATATTTTATAAGAACTCAAACTTACCATGTCTGAGCTCCTTTCATGGAGATTGTAATGCATAATGAATCATCTGTGCTGATTGGGAGGCTGTAAGTATCATCATTGGGAACTATAGCACAGAAAATAGCATAATTTTAACCATTTAGAAGTGTTCTGATACTGCTGAAAGAATCCCTCACTGCTTAGGGAAGCATATGCTATTTTATTCATTCATATTTGGAGGACTGTTGTGATACCTTGCCTTTTCTCGTAATGGTGTGGGCTGTTTACTTTCTGATGAATTCCCATCCCTCTCCCCCCCTTCCCCCCCCCCCTTCTCCTGTTCCCTTGCCTCTACTCAAGGCTCAATCTCTTTGTCTGCTTCAATCTTTCAGGGTTCAACCCCACATACGATTCTTAATACTGCCTGTTTATGCCCTATGGTTGATACCACAGTATATACAGCCAATGTTATTTACAGTCTACAGTATATGGTTGTTCTATGGTGGAAAAGTTTGTCATGTTTCTCATGACAGGGAGAATTAAGTAGGTAGGTTTTTACTGGAATTTTACAGTCCCTGCACATGTATACTTTTGTACCATACAAATTGTACACACGAGGACACAAATTTAGTACCATATCACTTTTACAACATTAATGACTTCAGCATCAACGGGAAACAGGAAACTAAAATACTGAATGGAGGAAGCAAAAAAACACAGCAAAATAAATACATATTGTGTCTGAAAATGTTATTGAAGTAATGATTCACAGACTACATGAAGAATGTATAAGTTATGTTCTTCTACAGACTCACTCTGCCCTACAAAACCTGTGTGAGGCCTTGGGCAATCAATTTTGCACAACTTTAAGCTTTTTGGAGATGTTTAGTTTTGTGGTTCAATGCTGACAGTTAAAGGCCAAAGGTCAAGTGTATTCCATCCATCTTGTCAGCAGTGTCTGGTCTCTTATGTACTCCAGTCAGAGAGAGAGACAGATACATCTACTTAGGCAGAGCTGTGTTTTGACAGTGTAAGGTGTAAAAAGAGAAATCAAAACATAGGCACAATACAAATATTTCTTTGCAGCACTGATGTTCCTGTATACATGCGCAGTATGTACGTGTATATATACATGTATGTACAGTAGTCTGTGTTGGATCTGAATATATAATGTTGAGCTACTGTATGTCTGTTGCCTACAGTACAATGTTGAAGCTTACAGTACTTATCACTGTACATACAGGAGGAGGTTATGAGGGTCGCATTGATTTACTTCGCTCCTCGCTTACCTGTCTCCTCACAACCTTAGCACCTTGTTCTACCGTGCTTGTAAAGACCTGGTAAAAAAATAACACTGTGCACCCTCTATAACCTGACCTCCCCCCTCCCCCCGGTCATTGTTGACTGAGTGTTGCAAATCTAATCAGTTAAATAGATCAAATATCAATAGAGTTTTATTGATTCTTTATTTCCTTCTCTCTTTTCATTGGGGGGGGGGGGAAGGGTTGGAAGAAGAAAAGGCTATATTTTGTCTTGAATTTCTAATGTTTTGTCATCAAGATGTAAAATATTTACTTCACTCCTCTCTTACCTGTCTCCATTCTACCTATGCACTTTAATCTACCCAGCCTGTACAAAAGTTGGTAACATTTTAGCACTGTGCCCCCCCCCCCCACTGACCTACTTTAGTATCAACACCAGT
>JAIPMN010002678.1:0-10444 GCA_020650975.1 Apostichopus californicus | reverse complement strand
TAATTTTGCATTTTCACCTGGCCTTAAGATGCAATTTCGTGCTCCAAATGAGATTTTTTTTCTCATTTGGAAATGAAAAAGGGGTTTTCTGACTTGCGGAGCGGGGGGGCGGAATGATACTTCCGCCCCACCACATTTTACACTGGGGGGGCTGGCGCCCCCCCAGCCCCACCGGTTCCTACGCCCTTGCTGTATACACACATATAAACACACACATGCGTATTAATACATTCTGTGACTACAATTTCTATCTTTCATGTAGCATTCACTGGTGAAATATGCTGCCACAAGATTATGTAGGTTCAGGTTCCATTGGTGTTCATTCACTTGTGGAATATGCTGCCACAAGATTATATAGGTTCAGGTACCGTTAGTGTTCATTCACTTGTGGAATATGCTGCCACAAGAAAATGTGAGTTCAGGTACCGTCAGTGTTCATTCACTTGTGGAATATGCTGCCACAAGATTATGTGGGTTCAGCTACTTTTAGTGTTCTGTTCCGGTGGAATATGCTGCCATAAGATTATGTGGGTTCATTACCTTTAGTGTACATTCACTTGTGGAATAACGTGGTGTTCCTTTAAAGGGCAAGTACGCTGCCACAACCAATAAGTATGGGAAATTTTTTAGCATAACTTTAATGTTGGAGTAAGCATGCAACATAGGGTCTTTTAACTATATATGCTGACATAAAATATATGGGTTGGAACACCTTAGTGTTCCTTTAATGGCTGTATTAAGGTATGCTGCAATAACATTATGTATTGGTGCAGTAGCATTCCTTTAAAACTTCTACTGTGCTGCTATAAATATATGTGTTGGGGAAATTAAGTGTTCACATTGCAGACAAGTATCACAAGATTGTGTCAAATTCAGCACAAAATGTAGGTTAAATAACTTCATCATATTTATATCAATTAATAGGTACAACCGTGCAGCATAAAACATTCTCACTTTTGGTTTCTATGTTGAAAAAAAGATTATAGAACTTTAAAAATTGTCTGTTACTTGATACACAATTACTGTTGCCGACTTGTGAATCCTTATTGACATTGAAAAAGATCAAAAACACTCTCCAATAATTGCACAAATAGGAATAAAAAACTTTGACAATTGAGCCCCTAAAATCCAATACCAAAACAAAAGAACAAACCCCACTGCAGCAGCAGCAGAGAGGTGATAAAGCTAAGTGAAGGCAAAGATATCTCTAGCAGACGTGTCGATTGGTCGTTTTTCTTAACGGTAAATAACCAACAGTGATTCCCACCGGGAAAGCCGAGCGTTTCGCCCGATACTGAAATCCAGTGACTTATACTTCTGGGCAATGAACCAAAGTGCTGTCGGCTGAATCATTCAGATTCTAATCATCCAGGCGGCGAATTCGATGCTAACGATGATCGCGTAAACATTTGGATAGAAAACATCGGAGTGATTATATTGGCAACTGCTGACATTGGGTGTTAAATGATACATAGATATGTAGGTAGGTATGTAGCTGAAATGCGGTTGACATGGGCTGCATATATAATGCCATTATAATGCCATTAAATGTACACCTGTGGTAGGGATCATTTGCTTATTAATGATGGGTTGGGGGTCCTTCACGGGGGTAGTCTTTTGTTTCAATATTAACACTTGTCTCTGGTGATTACTGAAGAGAAACTCCTTATCACAGGATATAATCTTAGCTTGCTTTCAATCTTTCTCAGCTGGAATAAATTTAATATTCTAAATTTAATAACTCTTTATTCTGATTGTATACCAAAGAGATTATTTGGTTCGATCTTTTCTTACAATTTAACGACTGCTATAAAATATTTGTATATTAATTTTAGTTCACTATTATAACGATTATTAAGAACTAAAAATATAGCATCACTTTATATTTAAGTGTAAGAATATTGTTTTTAGCAAGTGGCACCAATAATATTTGTTTATATGTTGAATTTGGTTGTCTGTCATAAGTTGTTCGTCTGTATCACAATCATCCATTGAAAGGAAAACCGTAGATTGCTCTTGGATGAAAAACACACCTTACTATGACCCAGCCTGGAATCAACCCGGAAACTCCCGACTGCCAAGCCTCATTGCTTCAAATGCCACAGCCTTTATCCACTCTGCCACAGCACCGGTATGTCCGGGCAATTAACTATTTATTTTGTTACTCCCTTACCTGTCTCCTGTACATACACACTCTGATCTACCAAGCTTACGCACTGCTAAAATTCTTGCACTGTGGCCCTAATGACCCAAATAAGGTCATACCCCTCTTCCTTCTGTTTAAGACAAAACATGAACTTGCTAAGGGGAAAAAAAAAATTGATGAGAGATAAGTCTACACAACTGATTAATACAAATCTCAAGGATTCTTTCTTCTCCAACAGATGTAGCTATCTGTACACAGTGGCGGAGCTAGGGGTAATGGTCAGGGGGGCGAGAATGGTGTGCAGGGGCGCTTTTGACACTATCTAAGCGGAGCGCCACCACAGGTTGGCGCGGAGCGTACAGAATTTTTTTGAGTAAGGATACTCCCTAGATCGCCGGAAATGACCCTTTCCGGGCCTTGCTAATTTGCAGATAAACGAAGAATAAATAGGTGTCATCGCCATTTTGTCAGAAAATTACACCAACAAAATGTGACAAATGTCAATAGGTATTTGAGAGCGCAATAAAAATGTCAATAATCGCGAATAAGTAAAAGGTGGTAAAAAGCTAAAAAGGGCGCCAGCAGTCCATTTGAGTCCGTCAGGGGGGGCATCCGCCCCCTCTGACTATATGGACGCTCCGCCACTGTCTGTACACCATGTGTATATTAGGAAATCCAGGTCTTGAAATAGTCACACTGCAAAATCCTTGAATAACATGGTTTGCAATTCCATCAAGATCCCCCCACTCCCCTTACCTTCCTCCTCCCCCTTCCTCCTTTCCTCCCACTTCAAGAGGAATTACTGACTATACAATTCAGTCCACCTGAATCTACCCTGCAGTAGGCTAATGATGCTGTAGCGTTCCCTTTGTAAGTCTACTTGAGCCCTACAATTTGCTAAATGCTTTGTTAGAAGGAGTATTAAATTAACTATATAAATTAAGCTCTATCTTCAACCAACAGAATTTAATTCACTCTGCTGGTACCTGTCTCAATTATACCATCAAACTTAGTCTTCCTATTAGCCTGTCAGTTTGTTAAACTTTTAAGCACTGTGACTCATTAATCCCCTAATGCCAATTAAGGGGTTCTTTCCCTCTCCTCCTTTTACCTTTTTCCTTCTTTGCTTTTTTAAAATTAGATATTTAATTTTTTTGTAATTTTTCAATGTTTTTGGTGATCCCTATGATTGATATTAGAAGATCAGTAAAGACAACATCGTAGAATGAGAATTTTATTGATCAGTGTAAAAAACCCAAAAAATGGAAAATTTTGAAGAAGTTCTTCAATTTCTTGTGCCGACAGCATATTCAGAAAGATATACACATGAGTTACTGTATGTATTTACTACTGGTGTATGGTATCCATCAGAATTATCTTCCATGAAATAATAGGTCAGCTAATGATTGAGAGTGATATTAACAGGTCATATAATCCAATAGATTTGATTGGTCAATTCCTGAGAGAGTTTAATCAATATTCAGAGGTCATGCATGTCATCACTGACCACTTTGACCTTTCTTGACCTGTCTACTCCCAACCCAATCTTTTATCAATATTCCAGAGAGGAAACAAATTTGGATCATATATTTGTAACAGAATGGCCTAGGGATGTCTTTTTGATTTTCAATTGTCAGATCATGCTCATCTTGAAAGGAGACAGTTTTCAGATTTGTTTGAAAACTGTCTTTGAACCAATGATTCATATACCTTTGTACCATTATTCTATTACCAAATCATATATGCTATAATGACAAATAACTGAATTCTCCACAATCTAAATAAATAATGTGGTTTATACATCAATCACTTTAGTTGATGCTTACTATCATGAGGACTTTAATATTCACCATGTAATTATAGAATACAGCAAATTGTATATACCACAAGTTTATCTTTATTTTACTCAGTATTGTTTCATTTGCAAGTGTTAGATGGGTATACACAACATTTTCGTCATTTTTTGATCAGTTTTGAGGTCAAAGGTTATGTTACCATATATATCATATTCTTTCAAATTAGTTAGAGTAGCCATGTAGCTATGCTAACAGCAGATCATGACAAATTAGTGCAACTTAAGTGCAGCTTTAATGTATATATTGCTAAAAGTTTTGGTTTGATATGAGGGAATAATTTTAGTATTTATAGGTAGGGAAAAGTGGGACAGGTTGGGGTTATGCCTCACCAATAATTAAATTATCTCAAAAGAGAGGGGCATCCCCTTCCTTAGACTCCTCCTCAGGCTGCAGATCAGTATAGGACCTCCCAAAATACCACTATCTTGACCCACCGATCCTAAACCCCTTTGTGCTCTTGATCAAAAAACTCATTTATACTCAGCAGTTTGGAAAGTACTATAAATTCCTCAAGAACCTGCTTAGAAATCTTCCCCAGACATCAAGAGGGATAGGATTACACGTCTGTCCGTTCTGTCGTTAGGAACGAAAGCTTACTGGGAGCATGAATACTAATTAAAACAAGAGATAAAAGTAATACCGCAACCAGCTTTGGAAAATTCATTTGGTTGGTAACGCATCGTAGTCTATTCTCTATCTTGCAATGTGCACTAGTGTGCACTGACGGAACTTGCCTGCAGCAAGAACACTTCATCTGGAAGACAAAACATTCCCATGCACCCTCTGAGGATATTCATGTTCTAGTATTTTGTTACTATATGATTTTGGTTGAAGTCAAACTATTGCTTCATGTGAACAAACGGGGGGGGGGATGGGGAGAAAGGGGGGAGGGAGGGGAAAAGGGTTTGCTCCTAACACCATTTTTCCTGAACCTGAGGTGCTGGGTGGGGGGAGGGGGTAGGGTGTGGGAGAGGGGGCGTAGGGTGTGGGAGAGTAAGGTGTACACATAGGTTTGTAAAGAGTAAGTCCTTACAGCTCTTTTTGGAATATGACTATGTATCCCTATTGATCTGATGCCCCAAGCTTTTCAAAACTTGCCAGTTCTTCTACTTTGATTTCATAATGAGCAAAATGTACTATATATGCACTTTCTTCCTTCCTTGAAATAAATTGATGATTATGAAAAAAAATTGCTTGCTTTGTATATACAGCGGTAATTGCTGCCTTTTTCATGAATTTCCCCTCGGCTTAACGCTACGGTACTTAAACGCTAAAAGGTATACTTATTGTTGACCGACTGTCACACAAGGAGCTCTCTTCAGCCATCACCAGTGAAAGTAAAAAAATGGAAAGATATGATAATTTTTCTGGGGACTGAATTAATGAAGCCATATGAGAGATCTGAAAAGAAGATTTGGGCAGGTTGTGTCAAGTTTTGAAGATGAGCAAAACTTACCGAGTCTATCTGCTCGTGAGTATTTCTCTGTGACAGGTTTCAAATTGCGGAGAGGGTAACCCAACCTTGCAAATTGACAGAGGTAAATCCGGCAATTAAGAAACACCTTCGTGGACTGTCGGTTTTTTCAATATAATGTTTTAGGTATTTAATCCTACTTACCTTTTGAACAAATCTGTATTTCTACCTCTTTGTAAGAAGCTGTGGATCTTCTAGAAACTGATTGTTCAAAGACATTTTAACACCTCATTATCATAGTTACTGTAGGCCATGGAGGTCTGTTTTACCTCCATAGTCATGCATACATCTAACCGGTATTTCCAAAAGAAATTACATTTCCATGAACAAAGGATTGCATTTCCTTCGTACATATACGTGCTTCACACAAACAAGAACATTTCGTCTGGATTTGTTTTGAGGTGGAAATGTGTATACATGACTGAGATGTCCTTTAATCTTGTGTATGACTTTATACCTTTCATGTTGGAAAGTCTTACATACAAATGTTAATTCCCATTGCAGATCAAACACCCATAATGTGGGGCAACATTTTAGGCAAGAGACTGCTGAGAATGTAGGGAACAGAAAGTTTATATACAAAAGAGCAAAGCAAAAATTAAGATATTTCTCAATAGCCTCAGTCACAGTGGCACCCCGTGGGGAGGCATGAGGGGGCCAAATGTCTCCTCAGAGTTTTCCTTTGCCTCCCCCCCCCCCAGTTACCCTCCAATCAAATCTGCTACTTATCCGAAACATATAGAACTAGGCTAATTGTTTGTATTAGAAACAGCTTCCAATGCAGTGCATTAATGTGAAAAATGATAGCATCATTTTGCATCTAAGTCACTTTACTTGTAGAAAATTTCACAAAGGGGAAAAAACCCCTTCCCTTAGACCCCTCCTCCATATCAGTGTGTCCTTTTTCCCCCTTGTTGCCCCCCCCCCCCGCCTCACACACACACACAGATTACCTTGGCTGGTGCCACCTCTGCTCATTCATCAAGTGCTTCATTCCTTGAAAGGATCTAATTTTTTAGTGTATGTTTCTGAATTATTATGACTATTTCAGCAGAACTAGCAATAATAGTTTCCAAGGCAAATTTTTATTGCTCGTACACTCGTCCGAGACGGCCTAATTTATGTTCAGATGACCAAATAAGCTTTGGAGGATGACGAGTGGACCAGATGTTTACATATCAAATTCATATTATATTGTAACTAAATACCCCCAATTAGGTAAATAGTAAATTAATGTCACCCTCTATCACTTTGGTGATACTAAAATAAAACAAAACATGTGGTAGGCCAAGGATCCACCTGAAGAGTAGAGATATACTGACTCAAATTAGTATTCTATTCACCAAACCTAGATGCATCTCTCCTACAGTGTACTGATTGGTCATTGTTACTTTTCGAAAACCAAATCTGCTGTTTGGAAAACCAAAAATCAAGACTTGTGTGTCCGAGGGCCAACCGCAAAAAAATCCTTAAAACTTTGCCCTGTTCACTACACAGTCTCTTTAAACATTTGACACATCGCAGAGTCACAACAGGTTTTGTTAAGAATAAGTCATTAACTACTACCCTGTGAAACTCAGGGGCCATATGTAAGCTTGCATTATGTGGGAACAAGATGAAAGCAGCCATTTGAATTTTCTGTAATATTTACAAAAGAAGAACTGGGGTTTATTCAAAATAAGATTGCAACCAGCCACTGCTTTGACACATTTCTAGGTTTACACTCTCTAATGAAGGGTTAAATAGGGCATAATTAATTAATCCCAGACACTTCTCATATCATTATTAATATACAGTTAATTGCAAAACTGGAAACATTGAATAAGAAATTGACTTTTTACTTACTACTTCATTTGAAATGAAACCTGGCTAAATTAAGTTTATTGATATTTTCTAAAAAATATGCTTGATTGTCCATATTATCCTTGGTCAAAGCTAATTGGAACATGACTGTGTAACAGAATCTGAAGAGTGAACACATCTGTGACTGATTAGATATATGTATGTATTCTCCTGATTCACCATTGATATTCATATTGACATTCATATTCAGAACATATCATTCACTTGCTATAAGGGTCTTTTTCATCTTCAAGTTTTACCGATGAATAACCTTACTTTTCACACAAAATCTCTGACTGAACCAATCCTTTGTAGCTGCAAGATGAAACAAAAAATCAAAAAATGGAAGAAGAAAAAAGCAGGTTAATCCTTCAGTAGTAAAACCACTAATTTTGACAATTAGCTTTCTTCTATATGTATGAGTTAAAGGCCTGTATGTAAATTGATCGTTGTACTTTTCAGATTCACTGTTTTAAACTGTGCTAATAGTCTTACACGTGTAACGAGATACAATTTCTTGATTTACTCTGGAATTATCGGCTCTTTGGATTACAACTCATTTGTGTTAATTAACTCCAAATTTTACTATCCAAAAGATGCTGGAAGCAGCTGACAAAATTGTTCTATACAATTGTCCTGACTCAACCGCCCTCGTATTATAATATACTTAAAGCAGTTTCGAGAGTTTGACTTTCCACCAAGTGAATGTTAACATGTGAATCTTTTATGAACTCCCAAGTCAATCTTCAATGTCTTCATGCCAGGACACTTCAAATTTTGAAATTTTCAACCTTTTTTTGTCACTCACTTTCAATGAAACTTGACAATAGAAGCTACTGATGTCGTTATGGGATTTTAGTTTGAAATAGTATTTGCAAAAAATGATCAATATTGGAGGACAAAGCTGCTTTAAAATCGAGGCAGAGAGTGAGTAAGATATCCAATTTCAATCCATTTCCTTTAATACCTGACAATATCATTGCTTCAGGCTGAAATGGACAGATATATTTGACCCTTAAGTGACCATAGCATGACATTCTATCGTATTTGATGATACGCCTCTTTGGTGTAGTTAAAGTCGTTGTATATGTAACAATTACATATATAAGAAGTTCACAATATGTTGCTCCTAAATTTAAAGGAGGAAAAAAAGAAAGAAGAAGAAGAAAAAAAAAAAAGACAACATGTTTATTGGCAGTAAAGACAGGAGGTTGAGGAGAGGAAGGTGGAAAAGTTGGTTACGAATATTAGGAGAGGGGAAGAGGAGAGTAGTGGGAGGAGAGAGAATGGAGGAGGGGGACATTGGGAGGAGGGAGAGGAAGGAGGGGATGTATAGAGAACGAGATGGAGTAGATGTTAAAATTTTTAAATTTTGTACAGAATTAGTAGATTCTAGAATGAAACTGTGGGGAAATGGAATATAGTCACGTAATTCTAGAAGCCAAAACAACTTTGATTTATCTGTAGTTTTGATGTGAGATAGTGTTAAACTCCAAAGAAATCTTTACATCTGGTTCTGAGGAAAAAAACAGATTAACACAATTAAGTAGTATGAATACCAATCAGGTCTCTCGATAGAGTTTTTGGCATATATGCAATGATCACATCAAAACAATACAAAAGGAATTATGCTTTGCATTATTGATGTTAGTTTAGCAGTCTGATTCCATATATCAAAATAATCCATTTTTTCCATATATCAAGATATTCCATTTTTTCCATTTTTTATTCCATTTAATTCCATTTATTCCATATATCAAGTTAGGAGATTTCCATTGTCCTGTGATGATATGTATGGGAATGGCATTGAGCTCGACAAAACACCACAGCATAATACATATTGGGAAGTATTTTTGTCTCATGCATTTTGACTTAAATTGTCCCTACTTTATATTCCAAGTTCTCTTTACCTCTCACTTTCAAGGTTTTTCCAAATCCTTATCAACCTTTTACTCGATCTCATATTTCATTAACAGCTTATATATAAAAAGTCATTATACACATCTAAGAAGACAAATGTATTAAGACTTAGAAAAGATAAAAAAAAGATACCATAAACAGGTCTGAGATGTATATAAACTTGATAGAGAAGGTGTGTATACATCTACTCCTAACATTAATTACATTTTGTCATATATATGTTAGTCTGTTGCAAACCATCTATCAGTAGACATTATGAAGATAAAGCAGAACCATAATGAATAATGAAATTGGGATCGCTTCAACGGATACACACAGGCGTGAAATCTAATATTTCCAGTCCCAGTTAGCATAAACAAGATAATTCACTGATCGATAGAAGATCTTCTCTGCCCGGAAATGGAAAGTTTGACTTGGGAATTGGTTGTGAAGGAGTGAGTCACTGCTCGTAGTTGATGAGGATGAAATATTTCCTGTCTCCGAAGGTACCGTATGGGCAGTATGAACGCATTTTGTGAGTTATGAGTTATGTCTTCATAACATTGTAATGTATTTTTTATCTATCGTATAGAAATGTCGCTGACATATTACATCTGACTCTGAAGGGGTTTAGAATTTCTTGTTTATTAAGTTTTTTTCTTTTTATTTGATGAGAAAGTTCTCCTTTATTTTATATAACATATCACAGTTGACAGAAATAAGTGGACTGATAAATGTGGTTTAGTTCACAGTTTTTCAACAGGGGAGGGGGGGGATGGGGGGCACCTGCAAGAGGAACACCAACATCATAAATCATTTGACTTCAGATGTTTCCCCTCTCCCATTGGCGTATCTGTGTCATATCTACATATTAATTCAGTCAATTACTCTACCTGTTCCAAACTGAATCCAATGATTGCTAGTACTACCAATAAAATTGTAAAACCTATTCTTAGTAATGGCAGTGTGCTAATAATAAGTAAACATAGAAATGAAAAAACTCCTGTTTCACTAACATTTCGATAATATAATACTCGATTGTTTGTCATTTGAGTCACAGAACTTGGTATATGAAGAGAACCCTTATAATGTTTGGCAAAAGCAAACATTCTTTCTGGCAAAGAGCATTTTACGGCAGGCGGACTTTGTTTGCGGAGAAAGTGGTGAGTTAAGAAGCTCATTTTACACTTGATTGGATATATGCTGATTATCAAAGGACTGCTATGC
>JAIPMN010002677.1:0-34291 GCA_020650975.1 Apostichopus californicus | reverse complement strand
AGATATTGCCATGTAAATCAGCAATAAAAATCATCATTCTGATCTTTATTATACTACATCTGCAACTCTAAGCAAATTCTTGCTCTAAAGATGTAAAACTCTCCACGTACAACCTTCATTTCGTTCTTTGGTTAACAATCCTTCATGCTTTCACTCTGACCTGATATCCCTTCTCCCTTGCCCCCTCCCCCTCCTCTCACCTTCAAACTGAAAAGCAGGAGAGAGGATATTTTGTACTAGAACCTAGTTTAATACTCTTTGTTCTTATTTTGTTCTGCTCTCAGAAAATCATTTCTGTGTTAAACAAGTACACCTATGAACAGAGTATCATTAATCCAACTCGGTCCAAGAGACCTGGCATCACGTTGGGAGTAGACCTCGACAACTACGTCAATGACCTGGTTGAAAAGAGCACCAAGAATTGTGATTTTTGCCAGTATTCTGAGTAAGTCTTTCTTTTGAAATGTCATCATGTATTTGATATTTTGTGTTTGGTGTTACTTGTTTATCTAATTATGAATATATTCGGCGACAGTAAATAGTTTTCTTCATCTACAAAATGTCCTCCTTTTTTAGAAATCTGCAATTTTGAAACTTTGCCTTGGCAACGATCATCAAAGTTTATGTCCTGTAGTGTTTTCTTTTATTTCCAAACTCATTCTCGTTTAATCCTTCTTTGTTAAATTTTTGATAGACAAAAGTGGTATACTAACATTTTTACATATATTTAATCTTTCCTTCACTAAGTGAACATCAGATTGTGGCAAACTCAAAGACACACTGCCTTTTTAAATTATCCTTATCAAGCCTGGTTGGTCAGTCATGAAATTTAAAGTTTCAATAACATCATCCAAGACTACTAATGCATTAAATATCCCTTTGGGACAACTTTAAAGACAATGTTCTCAATTTTAACTGCATAATTTTAAAATGTTGAATTGTCAAGCTGTTGAGCTTACACTTTGCATCGGATTTCATTATAAACAGAAACCTTTTGAACTAAATCCACCAAAGAAGCTGCTTTAGATTTAGCCTTGTTGATCTGTCTTCTACATTTTCTCTTGATGATATTTCCTCTACATTTCCTCTTGATGATATGTTCTCTACATTTCCTCTTTCACCAGGAACACAGCTGAGAACAGCTTTGGTAGGATCGAATCAAAATATACTTATACAGCAGCCAATGTCTTTCCTTTTGATGGTTTCCATGGAGTCATCATCTTTAAAAATCACCATCCATTACATTTCACTTTAGATGAATTTTTAGATGCCATGAGTGTAGCTAGGAGGTGGTAAGTATTAAAAATAAAATAAAAATATACAACAGATTTGAAAGAAATGTAAAACTGGTCTATTAAATCCCCTTCCCGGACCCCCCCCCCACCATATACAAAAGACAAAACAAGAAGAGAACGCTGAAAAAGGCAAATGCTGTTTGGGTCATGGAGTTGGAACAAAGCTGACACCACACTTTTACCCCCATCTTCAAAATTTTCTTGATTTAAACTCATTTAAAAGAAACAATAGAATTCCCATAAAACAAAGGGAAGTTTAAACAATCACACAATATTGCACACATTCATGTGGCTGCTCAACAATATCAAATAAAAGCTTTCCGTGCTGAGAATTGCTATCTAGTTTTATAATATAAACAAAACTTGCAGTATTTGTATGATCTTCCATCACTCCCAAAAACTGTGAGCCGTTGCTATGGATATTTAACACCTTGAGAAGTTTATCTTGCCCAAAAAAAAGGAAAATGGCTGGAAGTAAGAACAGGCGCGTAGCCAAGGGGGGGGGCGAAGGGGGCAGCCGCCCCCCCCTTGAGCATTTAAAAAAATTTTTTTTTAATGTTTTTATGATATCGCTAGTAATTTCAAAAGAGAAAATGCTAAGATGCAACTAACAAGGCCTGGGAAGTGCCATTTCCAGCGATCTGGGAGGCATTTTCAGCCAAAATTTTCTTGTACGCTTCGCGCCAACCCATGGTGGCGCTACGCTTAGATAGTTTGCAATGCTGAAACTACGGCTCTGATAATTTGCCAACAATTTCGCCCCTCCCAAGCTTGGCAAATTCCTGGCTACGTGCCTGAGTAAGAAGGAGTTCTTTGTACCTAAAGTACATTAAAAAAGATTGAAAATAAGTGGACATCCAAAGAAAGAGAGACATAGATGTCTGACTTGATTAAACTGAGTAATGATATATATGTAGCTGTCTATAGTAGCTTATTTGATAAATGTCAACGGCTACTTTCTGTTTTGTCAGGATGAAACGTGCCCACGGAGAGAACTCTAACTACAAGTATCCACATTTGACCTGGGACTGTCTTCCAAAGGGAAGTACTAGCCAGATACACTCGCATGCTCAGGTCACTCTCAACTCCGTCTCGCACTATGGTAAGATGTCTGTTTATTCATACTTATAACAAATCCTGGAATCTGATTGGCCTGTTTTTGTCAGCTGACTGTGCATTTAACCTAATGGATCATGCATGATAATAAACACTCATTGATGGATGAATATAAGTTGAAAACAAGTAAGTGTCTTGGCAAGCTTAATTACAAAGTTCTGCCTAAGCTAAGTAAAAACACACAGAGTAGATCAAATATGGTATCGCAACTAGCCCCTCATTGTAAACACCCATCGGCAAAATGATGACCATAATTTATGAGAAAGCAAACTTTCAGTCTGAAGAATACTTACCATAGGGTGTGTGATAACAACAATAACCTCATTTAGCAATGCTGGCATCAAATTAGTATTAATGTTATTAATATAAAGGTCTGAAGCAGCCATCAGAACAAAAAATTGACCGAATGTTAGTATCAGAAGTTACTGGAGGCTTCAAATCAGCAAAACAGTCTCCAAAATTGTAAAAAAAAAAAAATATGAAAATCAGCTAAAACTGCATGCATCTAATTGTCCCACATGTAATTTGAGGCTGATCTCATTATCTATTTATTGTGAAAGGAAATTAACAATTTTTGATACAAAGTTATTGATTTTCTCTCTGTCTTTGTTCTCATTGTCTATTGTCTTCCTTCCTGTTATCATTAATTCACGACCACTTCACTTCCATTTCCAATTAAACAAGTCTGTCTCATTTATTCGAGTTTCTTCTACCCCTTTTCCCTTTTAAGTGTGCCTACTAGGGTCCGAGCCATCTGGCCCTTCAAACAGTTATTAATCAGTTTTACCTGATCATTGCATATTAGTACAATTGTAAATTTTAGTTATGTTTCAATTCGTTTACCTTTCTTGTTGTTGATTATTGTTTATTGCAAATGATCCATACCTACCCTTATTACAGGTCAAATGCAGCTACTCACCTCAGCAGCTTTAAAGTTTGAGAAAGACTTTCCTGGTGAAAGCTACTTTCAGACACTTTTTGAGGTAAGCATATATTACAAACTGTTTGTGACAAACCAATCATCCCCAACCACAACCACCTCCCCCCTACCCCGCCCCCCAAAATATCTCACTGGAGCGGCGGCCCACACGTTGGATATTGCAGTGTATTGTGTCATCCTGTCAGATTGTATGAAGGACAATACGATTATTGTTCAGGTTAAGATTTCTAACAAATAGTGTTATTTACATAAAAAAAAGAGAAAAAAAAGAAGAAAACAAAGGTAATAGGACAACAGGCTTGGTTTTACATGAAGGACTGGATGTTGGTCCTGAAGATTCATCGTGACTATCTGTGTGTTTCAGGACAGGTGGCATGTCCTCATTTATTGCCGTTGCCAAAACTGGTACTTAGTTATACTACCATACTTGATATATCTTTTTGGAATCTCACTTGTTGCTGCTGGTTTTCAATTACTGTCCTGTATAGTCAGGTTACATGTAAAGGGTTCCAATCCAACATTTTTAGTGTTTGTTTTACAATTTTGACCAATTTAGGTCTATAATCAACTTAAAAGCATTTATCTATAATGAATACTAAATTATGTTCATAGAGATGGCTTTGCTGTAATTACTGCTTGTGTTATAACCCCCTCCCCTTCCCCCATCCCCCTCCCCTCCCAAATTGGCATTGATAATACCAAGCAAGGAGATTTCATAGCTAATTATAACTGATTCTTTAAAGTATCGTATCAGACCCCAAGACTGAAACTTTAAAAAAAAAATTCCATTGGGATGATAACCTTTAGCTCATTGTAGATTTGTTTGATTAGCTGTTCTTAAAACTTTAAGATTTTAATGTCTATAATGAAAAATAAATTATCCTCATACAGATTGCTATACCCTAATTCTTACTGCTGATACTATCCCTTCTCCCCCTTCTACCTACCCTCTTCCCCTTCTACCCTCCACAACAAAAAGAAGTGATGCACAGGGCAACTAGGAAAACAGAACTGTCACAAATTAGACTTATGATCTATAGAATCATCCTGTAACTGACTACAAACAACATAAAAAAGGGGCTTCAATTTATCAGTTTTGACAATGCCAATGATGACTGTATTTCATGCATACTAATTAACAGTAATGAATTAATTATTTGAGATAATGCTCTCTTTTTTTCTAGATTCATCGAGGGTTGAACCTCTCAGTCTGTCTAGGGGACGCTAAGGCCTTTACTCTGTTAACGCCAAAGAAAGATGATGATATATTTGTCATAGCACAGAAACCAACCAAGGATTTCTATAGGTAACTTGTAACTGATTTTAAAGAGTACTTTATCTGACCCCATGGTGGACACTCCTTTGTTTGAAGTTTGGGAGGGGTCTGGGGAGGGGGTTGGGAGGAGGAAGGGGGAGTATGTTTTATTTACTATGATTATGATAATGTAAAATATAAACTTAATGAACATGTGATAGTTTAGTAGATGAGTAGTATGTGAAATACTTTTCATTCTATATTCCCACAAGGACAATGTTACTTGTGGTTAACAAAATATCTCATTGGTATATGCTTAATGAACAGGATGTACTAATCATGGACTGTACATTAGATGGGTGTAAGTACTTGCAAAACATTGCAATATTTTTTTACTTATTTTGAAGTACAAGCAAGCCATATAAACTTGTGAAAGAGTGTTTCCAAGTTCCTGTTATGTTTAGCTATTATTTGCAGTACAAGCAAGCCATATAAAGTTGTGAAAGAGTGTTTCTAAGTTTCTGTTATGTTTAGCTATTAGTATAAGCACGGGACAAAAGACTTTACCATCACCACTTAAAGTCTATTTTCAAGTGGCCATTGAGTTTGTCAGGCTTGTCAGCTGTTTTGTTAAAATCACATACAGTTTATGGATACAATATTGTTCAACGATTATGAAGATAAAGCTCGCTTACAACCACAATGAGTAGTCCAGTGGAAAAATGAAACAGAAACTATCAAAATAATCTATAAATGATGTAGAACAATAGATTTATCAAACAATACATAATGACACAATAGATTTATAACACAATAGGTCTCTAACTTGACACAAAAACATTTTATTGGTTGCGTAGATAAAGCTCTCGTGAAACGATAGTAGTCTGGTGAGAAAATGAAAACATATCAAATCTAAAAATTGATATTTCTATCTCAGACTTTGTCCAGTAGATTAACCTGTGTGCTTTCCCCCTAACAGCCTGTTATATCATGTGCTACGAGCCTACATTGATGAGATGAAACTATATGCATGGAGCATGGTTATCTTCTTCCCAACACTGGTGAGTTGATGACTTGTAATTATGTAAAAGAAATGTTTTGGCAGTGACAGACATTATGTGGCACTCATAGATTAGACATATATGCCAAACTGCTTGTCAAACACATCAACTTACCATCTTGTTCCTAACTCTAGAAATTGTTATTTCAACTTATCATCTTCTTTAATGCCAAAAACCCTTTTGTTGCCCCAGAGATTGTTCAGTGGTGGATCACTGTATGGTCAGTAAACCTAATTATGCCTACTCTAGAAATTATTATTTCAAGGTTACTTATGTCAAGGTAACCCCAGTGAGTCAAAAGGGTGTGACCACTGTGTGGCCAGTGACCTCATCATGTTCAAGGCTTTACCTCCCTTTATTCACAGAAGTCAATAACAGTCACCGTAAAGCCACTCTCACAAATGTCTGTGTCAATTTGATTGTTCTTATGGTTGTATTGTTTGAATATTGATAGGTCTTCCTCATTTGACATGTCACAATTCCAATATTTTAGAACAGCTTTTATGGGTAATGTGTTTTCTTTTCATTTCTCTGTTTTGAATATGAACTACACAGTTTTCAGATGAAGTTTGTTTGTTTTTGGCTCCTAAAACGTTTCTCCTTCATGTGGATGAGTGGTTACTTTGGTTTTAGATTCAATGGGAGCTGCTCTCCGCATTTTATACTGAAGTAATATGCTTATTTACATTAGCATACTTACATTTACTGAAGTAATATGCCTATTTACATTAACATACTTACATTAACTGAAGTAATATGCCTATTTACATTAACATACTTACATTTACTGAAGTAATATGGTTGTTGACAATAACATATTAACATTTACTGAAGTTAGTACTGCACTGTTGCTGTTAGTTCATTTTATGTAATGGCTATTATCCAAACCAGGTTAAGGACATTACCAGGTATAGGAAATTTTGTTGAGAGACCTTGTGTACAGTACATAAATATTCAACATGTTTGGGCAATAGAAATTAAGCAGTCAATATTCCTTAAACAGGTGTACCAAATATTGCAAATAGACAATGTTTTCATCTAAGCACCCTCCGTTTTACCAAAATAATGGGAGGGGTACCCCTCATATTAGACTCCTCACCTGGAAGACATAACATTTTAACCCTTCCAGTTACTAAAACACATGGTTGCACCCCTGATTATGAGTTTGAACTTTCTGTTACCTCTGTCAGGATTCATTTGGTAGTTGGGACGAAGGCTCTATTCCAGTTGTAGCAAGGTTGATTAGTCGAGGTCCTCCAGATATTCAGAGGTCAGACATAAGCTCTTTGGAATTGTTTGCGGTAAGTAAATCAAATATGTTTAGGAGGGGTTGGGGGGGGGTGGGGATGAACCCTGGAGGAATCTGTGCCCTCTGACTGGACTATCATTGAAATCGGAGGGCCTTTTGTTACAAGGGATAGAACTCCAGGAGTTAGCAGGTTGTGTTTTCCTGATGAAACTTCAAAGCAGACAGTTGGTCTTAGCCTCATAATTTCTTTGACTACATGATACACTTGATTAGAAAATATTTTATTTAGTTTGTTACATTCATCTTTTAGCAGATTTCGAAATTTTTGATAAAGTTTGATAATTATTTTTAGGGAAACAAACATCCCAGGTGCTTAATCTTAACATGGAGTGACTGCATCTAACTATCATCAATTAATGGGATTTGTTATTTTTACGTTGCAGCAAATTTTCAGTTGATATTGATACTTGTTTTGATGCCAATTGATATTTTAAGTTTTAACCAAAAATTAGTTCACAGGCTCTACTAGTCATGTTTTATTGTGGATAGTAAACTAAAAGTGAATAATTATGCTATATTTTTTTATGTGATTAACACTTATATGGAAAGAGTCTTGGTGGCAAAATATTAAAAATTTAATGAAATTCGCTTATTAATCGATCATAAGTCATGATAAAGAAATATAGGATAAATTGCATCCTTTTCTTTTGAGATACAATCTGTAGGTTTTGGTGAAATATTTGACTTAAGGGCAAAGAAGCTTCTTTAGAGCCATGTAGTTTTGCAATAAAATTGAAAATGTTATAATCTTATGATATTACATTAGTTATGAGCTTACCTTTACCAGCATCATATGAGATAATCAAGAACTGTTTTTGATATATCATACTTATGGTTATGCATGCGAATAAAAAGTAATTAAAGATAAAGGAGACAAAAAATGTACCAGGATTGAGTGGAATAGTTGGGTATTTGTTTATCACAAATAGATTTAATGTTCTATAAGCCTTTCTTAGGCAGGGGTATTTGGCAGTGGCGGAGCGTCCATATAGTCAGGGGGGGCGGATGCCCCCCCTGAAGGACTCAAATGGACCGCTGGCGCCCTTTTCAGCTTTTCACCACTTTGTACTTATTCGCGATTATTGACTTTTTTATTGCGCTCTCATCTACCAATTGACATTTGTCACATTTTGTTAGTGTCATTTTCTGACAAAATGGCGATGACACCTATTTATTCTTCCTTTATCTGCAAATTAGCAAGGCCCGGAAAGGGTAATTTCCGGCGATCTAGGGAGTATCTTTACTCAAAAAATTTCTGTACACTCCGCGCCAACCTGTGGTGGCGCTCCGCTTAGATAGTGTCGAAAGCGCCCCTACAGAACATTCTCACCCCCCTGATCAATCCCCTAGCTCTGCCACTGGTATTAGGGTTGGAGGTGGGGAGGGGGGGGTGGGGCGAGGGTTGGGCATAGGGATGACTGCAAGCATGACTAAATTAATGGCACCATAACAAGAACAGCCATTTGTATGTGTTTTATTATTTTGTTTCCATTTGCATGTGATTAAATAAGTTATGGAAGAAAAATTTTCCAGGATTTGGTTTTTTTCTTTCTTTCTGAGGAGGCAATCAAGCTGTCATTTCTGGGATTTAAGAATCTTTCATAAATGATTTCATTTCAGGCTTCAAATGTCAACACGGATCCATTCACGGTGATACCTAGCATCAAGAAATCACTTCGTGAAGATGGAATAGACAGCCAATGTTAGGGGAAGAGGGTTTAACCTTGTAAGTGATGTGCAATCTGGTCTCCAATGAAAAAAACAAAATCCTTGGTGCTGGTAGGTTCTGACTGTTAAATCAGTTTTATTAAGATTAATTATGACATTTGTTTTAAATTCCTAGATCAACTCCTTGTAATCAAAATAATTTTTAAACACTGTACACAGAATATTATAAAAAGAAAATTTTATTGCAACAATGATATGAAAGTAGATTTTAGACTTTTTATATACAATTCACAATTTGAAAATTCAGGATTTTTTGGTGTGATTTAGTGTTGTATGTTACACAGTTTGAGTAGTGCGAAAGGTTTTCATTAGGTTTGGGTTTTGAGAGTAAAAAGTATTGTTCAAGCATTTTGTAAGTTCCAAACTCTCTTTAATATGAGGTATGTTTTTCTTCCCTGTCTTAATGATAGATATAATGTACATACAGTATATCTGGTCAATGTAACTTAAACTTGTTCAAATGTACTTTACACAACAACATATGGATGGCATGGATCAAAATTTTACTTACAACTTTTACTCATGTTTATCTTTTGGTTTATTTTACAAGGTGACCATCAATATATTGATCTATAAATTTCTATTGTAAAATTGGGACATTTATGAAGGAATTGCCATTTTACCTTTCTACAAAATTGTGATAATATGATTTGTTGACATGTAATGTCACAGTTACCATCAGACAAGTGAAGACCATAGTTCAAACTGTATGCTACATTTGAAAGTGTTGCAGAATAAACTGAGGGCTCATGACTTACACACCACATAGAGCGGCAATCAACAGTTTTTATTTCATTTTTATTGACGTCAATATTTATAGACACTATTGAGAATGTTCAGTACTTGGGAAAGTTCAGTCGGGTCAAGTGAAATAATGGACAGCCAGCATCTCTCACATTTGTACACGGAGGTCTGTGAACGTCTGATAATTTTCTGCTTTCTGGCAATTTGCTAGACTATCCCCCCCCCCCTCCCCACATTATGTCATCAAATGTATGAGTAACTTTCAAATAATCCTCATATGGGATGAGAGGATAGGGAGAGAGAGAATGCCATGACAGTCGGAATGTATCAGAGAATGGCTCACCTATGATATCACATTGTACATGTGCTGTTGAAGTTGTTAAAGAACTAATAATTGGAAGACCATGAAAAACCTAGGATTGTTGATGACTGAAGCAATGGTCTCATGGTCTTGTTCTGACTGGTTCTACTGTCTGAATATGTCACTTAAGAACAAGAGAATATTTTGCTACTGTTTGCCAGTACTAAGCACCAATGTATAGTGATTTGTTATAGTGAATATATGGTGATACATTTATGCAATTTTTGTTTCATGCTTGTTCAATTGCTCACTTAAATGAAGTAATACTTGTAAAATAATGTTATATTTTCTTATCAAAGAGCCATCCTTTATACCAAATATGCAGAAGGCTCATGTGGATTCATATACATTATACAAAGTCATGAAAATACTGTATGAGTGATTCAATAGTCGAAAGTCATGAACAATATTTTTGTAATTTACATTTTCAAATTAACCCAGATTGCATATATATTTTCTTTGCTTCAAATTAGCTTTTAATCTCATATTTTCAAAGCAAAAAAAGTGACAACTCATTCTAGGAGTTTAATAAGGTCTCATCCAAAATAAGTGCAATTTTTGTTTTGAGGAAATTATTCTTGCCAAATTCAGTCAGCATGTATGACATAAGTAGCCTTCACTCCATTTGAATTTTGCACATTATATTTGCAAGACTTTAACAGATATTTGTGATTTGCCCCACCAAAACTAATAATAATTTATAGCAGCATCTTGTCATCTTTTGTGAATAAAAATGAGGAAAAAAAACACAGAACAGTGATTGTCTTCAGTTTAAATTTAACATGGACTTTAAAGTGACATAAAAAATTATAGGTATGCTAAAATGGTCACAATTTTTCAAAGCCTCAACAAACATTCAAGCATGTTTTGAGTAACATATTACAGTATTGTTCACAATCTTGTGAAAGCCTTTGTGATCACAAGTTTCCACGGTGACATAAACTTGTCAGGGAGACTCCGCTGAAATATAATACCAACAAGGTATTCGTTCATTTTGCTTCACTTTATAATCTCATTAGTATTTTAGCAGTCAGTTCTCATCATTACGCCCACTCATCTTATGTCATATTTTGACAACTGAGTTCGGAAATAATCAATGAATTTTGTAAGAGCAAAGAAAGATAATTGGGGAGAACAGTATTCAACAAACCAGTGACATTAGGATTACGATTTCTAAATTCTAGTATATGAGGTTCACAACTTCCTAGTCAATAATCTCTTTGCTCTTTTGAAAAACGTATTTTCATGCTTTGAACTTGTTTGAATGTGGTCACATGTGCATATGGGGCGGGGAGGGAGGGGGGGTTATAAGTGTATTAAAGGTGCTTATGAAAACCAAAGGCAGTGTTGCTTTCATTAAAATTGCTGCATAATTATACAAGAGCTTGTGTCGTTCTAGTAAAAATACTACTTCTAAGGAATGGGTAGTGAACTCCACTGGTGGTTGGTATGATTGTTGCTTTAACTTGTAAAGTAAATTCAAGGTATGTCATTATTTTATGTTCAATCTTCTTCTTTTTTATGGTGTATATGGCTAGCTTTTACAATTTGAACAAAGTCACAAATAAATATCGCTTTCTTTCATTCTGAGGATGTAGTTTTTAATTCCTTTTTACGTCTGTGCTTCATTTGAAAGTTTGTTTCTTTCCAGATTCCATTCTTTAACTGCATCCACACCAAACATGTCGCAACATCCTTCTTATTAAGGAAGAAGGACATAACCCCCTCCAATCCCCTGCGATATTTAGGTACCAAAAATAGACAATAAACAACTTAACCCACTCTCAACCTCAGTTCACCTTAAATCAAGACTATATAAACTGTGTAATTATTACAAGAAGGGACTAAATGCTACACATAAGGATAAAGGTTAGTGATTTCCTGAACACTGTTTATAGTAGATACTACACTTAATCATAGCCAAAATGTAAGTTTAGGTTAGATCTGTCCTACAGTCACTGTACTTGTTGACACCTGTGTTAGGAAGTTGATTTGCTAACTTGAAGCCACACATGAGACCCACCCCAACACCACTACCAGGGGTAAATATTTATTTGTTTGCTATGTCCATTAATGAGTATTGTCATATATAAGATTTAGAAAAAATGCAGCCATGTCACACAATAAAGCAAAACAGAAAAAATGTCATAAATATGTTTTATGTAAAGAACTGTTTCAACTAAAGTGTATTTCAAAAAAGACATTTCTGCGACTTTAAAAAGATAATAGGATCAAAAAAATTGTCAGGATCTATCTTCAGTTCTGACGAATGACATCAAAATCTGTGTAAAAAAGGAATATGGAAAGACAAAAAAATATAAATATATCGGTAGAAACTACAAATACAAGGACAGTATCAAAAGATGGAAACCATGACTAGTATAAAAAAGTTATGATGTGTGGTGTGACCTAGAACCATTGTTCTGCAAACTTTCAGGCCCCTGAAGCATTCATGAGAATTGAGCCACTACCCACCAGTCCTCACCCCTCAGAATCGATGCTCAGAATGATGAACTTAGCCAGCCCTGGACTATGGATGTCAGCATGACCCCAAAACAGCAGATAATATATCAACGCTCCAAAAACAAGGAACCTGATATCAAAATGAGCAAACCCAGACATCACTCTGCAGGTCAACCTGTCATTTTGATGAAAAACAAATAAATACAAAATTAAGTATCAAATAATATGATAACAGCTCTTTAATCATATCACAGTTGATATCTAAATGAGTGAACCCAGATATCAATCTGCATGTACATATATCCTTGTCATGGAACCGAGTATCAAAAATAAATGATATCAGCTCTCTAATCATATGACAGTTGATATCTAAATGAGTGAACCCAGATATCAATCGGAATGTCAACCTGTCCTATTGATCATTTTTTTTTCTTTTTCTAAAAACATGATATCAGCTCTCTAATCACATGGCACCTGATATCTAAATGAGTGAACCCAGATATCAATCTGCATGTACATATATCCTTATCATGGAACCGAGTATCAAAAATAAATGATATCAGCTCTCCAATCATATGACAGTTGATATCTAAATGAGTGAACCCAGATATCAATCGGCATGTCAACCTGTCCTATTGATCATTTTTTTTTCTTTTTCTAAAAACATGATATCAGCTCTCTAATCACATGGCACCTGATATCTAAATGAGTGAACCCAGATATCAGTCTGAATGTCAAGATGTCCTTTTTGATGAAGAAAAAAAAACAAGTATCAAATAATAAATGTCAACACTACAATCATATGAAAACTGATATCTAAATGAGTGAACCCAGATATCAATCTGCATGTACATGTATCCTTGTCATGGAACCGAGTATCAAAATAAATGATATCAGCTATCAAATTATGCCAGATATCAACATGCATAGAAACAAATAATTCAATCATCACAAAACCAAGTATCAAATGTGGAAGGAAACAAAACTCAAGGCCAGCAAACTTGATGATATAACATGGTAAACAGGATCACTTTAAATGATGCCAGGTACCTACATTTACATACATTTACAAACATATGCCACAATTGCATTCCTCAATTTCCTCCTTAAAGGCCATCAGTATTAAGCCTAAATTTTAGCATATGACTAAAACGATAAACTAGAAGATTTTTCAAAAGTCCATTTGTAGAGACTAAGTTTCTCTTAACTATCCCCAGCCATTGGGAATTATTAAAATAGACGATTAAATATCCCTGTCTGGATAAACTTCTTTTTTTGAGTGGCAGTAAAATACTTGGTAAAATGTTAGCGTGGGTGACCGTTAACTGACATTCTAGCATATTTTTGGGGTAATACAGATGACCTTTAACGTACATCATGATTGGTGTATCAAATTTGATATTATTTAGTACTGGGGAAGGAGGCCTCAGTTTGCCTACGAGGTATTCTTGTTATGGTCCCTTACATGAGGGAGGATGGTAGGTTATATGATCACTTTACAACTTTTTTACAAAATAGCGACAACATATTTAAATTTAATGTCAAACACATATTTAAATGCATATCCTTACCCTGTTGAACTATTCAAAGCAATTTCTAAAGTCTTTTCATTGCAATATTTAATGAAATCATTTTCTGCCTAAAATATTCTGTTTGCCACTTTTGACAAATATGCCTTATGAATCTTTTCAATGATATATCAACCCATCTCCACTTTTTTCTCACTATACCATTATCCACCATTATCATTTGATGAATAACAAATTCTTCCCAGAATATTATATACAAATGAGGCTAAACTACATCTGCTACAGTCCTATTATAGGCCTGTTAATTGTTTTGAAAATCAACAAGAAGCTCTTAAAGAATTAAAAACTTCAATTATTATAACAATGAATGTAATAAATAAATTTGAAATGATTATGGATGATGCTTCTCTGGACACCAAACATCCAGTCACTTAACTTGGCAGCCATTTCCAATAAAACCATTACCGAAGGCTACATACGATATTAAAAAAAACCAAAAAAACTCATATGCATTACTTCAAAGCATACTTTTTGCTTCAGTACAAACTCACTACAATATTTCTCATTGCTTCTTTGTTAGCCATTGATAACAAATGCTGCATGCATATGTGGCAAATAATGAACTTTGACCTATCAAACAATTCAACCTTCATATTATCAATAATTATATAAAGATACAAAACAATTTTTCAATATCACAATATCCACCATTTGATTAATTTTTTTTCTAAACACCAATGCAGAGTTAATCTTTGTTGTTGTTTACGAACAACAACACATAAGTCACTTGATGTTTGTTTGTTTGTTTCCTTACTTAGATTATGTCACAGCTTAAATCTCCATTGATGAAATCAATAAACACTAAATGCATATATTAATATGTTGCTGAATCACAATAACAAACCCGGTATTTTGACAAACAAATAGAACGAGATGAGTGATTATACACATTTGTTAATAGTATATAGACTCGCTCAATTCTTGAATCACAACTCGACGTATGAAGTACCACCGCAAATGAAATAACCGTGTCAGGCTTAACTCTAGTAACAGTATAGCCGATTCTTTGTCAACAATAAAGTGTTATTGACCCTCGTGTTTTTTTATTTTGGTAACTTGCGATGTAAGAAAACAAACAAACTATGATCGATTAAAATGCATAAAAAGTTCCCACTGTCTTGTAAAGTGAAGGCACCAATTTCTTACTCTCTGCAATGTTACGAAGACCCGCCTCCTTGGTTAGATTCAACGTCTTTAGTTTTGGTCTCTAATGCATGTGCTGCCTTCATTTCCCTTTGACGGACATTTGTGTAAGCTGCAGAGCCCAGGAGGACGCAGAAGTTCCCCAACCACCACAGGGCGGTCTTGATGTCTTCAAAGTGGATGACCGCTATGATGGTTTGAACGCAGGCCTTGGCTGTTCCACTGACGTTGTGGGTGAGTGGACTTGTGACTTTGATCTGGAGACCAGAAATGTAGCCGATGGAAAAGCCAAAAAGACCACTGATGGTCATAATGGTCCAAAAATCACTGTCATACAATTTACTGAAATGGTAGATGGTGGAAAATTCTTGCTTGAAGAGCATGATGGGAATGAAAAGTACAGACGCGTTGATGTTGTTGTAGAACATAAGCTTCCATATATTGCCCTCCACCGCTGGTAACACTTTCTTGGTGAAAATAGAATTCAGGGAGACGCAAAGACTCGCGAGGATTCCAAATGCCACACCCAAGTACGAGAGCTCACCTAGGGGTAGAAATAGCAGGAGACAGATGAGTATAATAACCAGAAAACTAAAAACCTTCAGTGGTTACGATGGCCAAACATATTATTCATAGTGTGGTTTTAAGCCATACATGTTAATATTCATCAACTTGTGCAAAGCAAAACAAAGAGGATTATCTATTGATGAATGCGGCAACATATAAAGGAAGGTATCAGGAATCATGTTGATAAAGTCTATTAGTGACATAGTATAACAAGCACCCAATAGACACTATGGTTCCTTGCTTAAAGGAAATAAGTGTGTTGTATATGTCAGTCATGCCACTAGTAATAGTCATGAGAAAGGGAACCAAAAACCACAAAGGAAGCTAATTCTAACTGCATTGAACAAAGACAAATACCTTCCCCACTACCAGAGACAATGATATAATCACTGTAATGTAGTTTATGGTTATGATGACGAAGGCTCAGGAACCTTTGCAATCGCAATGGCATGCGTGTGTGTGTATGTGACGGCCAGATTTGTAAATCCAATATCTCAGAAAAGCACAAGTTGAGTCAATGTCATGCTTGGTAGGTAGATGCCCCATGATGTGTAGATATCTGCTATTGTTTGTGGTTCCCATCTCATGCATATTGATGAGTGGGTGGGGCTTATAATGGCAATATCTCTTTAAACGTTTGTCTGATTCAGTTCATAATTGGTATGGTGATGTGTTGTTGATGATAGGTACATGGTCATATAATCAAGAAATTCAGTTTCATTGTTATTCGTGAATGGGCGTGGCTAGAGTGTTATCACAGAGAAACACTAGTAAACATGATATCTCTAGACCAAAAAGTTGAATCAATGTCATACTAGATATGCCCTATTGTTTGTGGTTCCCATCTCATGAATATTAATGAGTGGGCCAGGCTTAACATAAAATTCTTAAAACGTCAATTATCTCTTCAACAGTGTGTCTGATTTAGTTCATACAGGGTATGGTTATGTAACTACATAGTAAGTATATGCTCTTTGCAACAACTTTAATTAATATCAATGAGTTGGTAGGTCTTACTTGGAAAAAGTCAAAAACAGCTTGTAAACATGATATCTCACCAACCACAAGTTGAATCAATGTCATACATGGTAGACAGATGCCCCATGATTGACACTGGTAGAGGTCAAAAGTAGTCAACATATGTCAAAGTCTGAATACCAGTAGTGTAGTGTATTTACAGTAGAGAAGACAAGAAGGCTAACACTCTTTTAACACTAACCTGTGTTGCCCTCCTGGTTGACACCAAGAATGAAACCAATCACTATAACGGCACAACAAGCGATGGCAGGCACTGAGGTAGCTTGCTTCAAAACTGTGTATGACAATACCTTATGGTTCAAATGAAAGAAAAAGTGAGTTTAAACAGGGTAGGGAACATGAAAGATTGGGTGACATTCATAAAGAAACATTTAGTCAAAACTGTGTACGACAATACCTTATGGTTCAAATGAAAGAAAAAGTGAGTTTAAACAGGGTAGGGAACATGAAAGACTGGTGACATTCATAAAGAAACATTTAGTCAAAACAAATCTCTCATAAGCATATTTAACGCTCAAAAATGCCACAATTGTGTTCATTTTTTTGGATACTGCATTTACTTTGTGTCAACACTGATATGTTTCTTATAGATTTGAATTGGACCTGATTGCAAATGTTGTCTTGGTGTCGAGTTCAAAATGTTGGGCATGATATCGAGTCTAAACTACCTCAGCTTTAGGCATTGGTACAAAAGCAAAACATCACTTACATATGAAAATGGAAATTCCCATTTGGTACTGTATTCATGAGTACTAGGAGTAGTATGAGTACAAGGCTATGTCTATGCATGAGTACCAGTCACTATACTGTACCAGATATATGCAACTGTGCTAGTAAGAATAGCACTAATGCATCATTACATGTAGAATTCCCATTTGATACTGTATTCATTAGTACTAGGAGTAGTATGAGTACAAGGCTCTCTCTATGCATGAGTACCAGTCACTATACTGTGCCAGATATATGCAACTGTACTAGTAAGATGGCACTTATGCATCATTGCATGTAGAATTCCCATTTGGTACTGTATTCATGAGTACTAGGAGTAGTATGAGTACAAGGCTCTCTCTATGCATGAGTACTATTCACTATACTAGATTTCCGAAATGCCCCAATTAGCTCTAGTACAAATCCACTAGTGAAAGGTTCTAAATACAGGTGGCTTTGCGGATAGAATGTGACTTGTACAGACTTACTGCAAGTCCGACTGCCACACAAATCTGTAATTATACATGAAGCAATTTGCCCATTCCACATCATATAAAATTGTACTATGAAATACCAGATCAATGTTTGTCCCAGGTATCATATCGTAACTGGTCTAATGTAAGACACTTGATTGAAGCGTGAAGAATAGAAACAGAAAATAGAATCTAAACTGTAATTAGAGAGGTGTTGTTTGTTCTTAAGATGACTTACCACATTGAAAACAGTTGTTAAGGATCGACCAATGTTGTAGAATGCTACTCCTACATACTTAAGGCACAGGTTATTGAAGGTAATCATACCAACAAAAATTATGGACAGAGGCAAAACCTATGGAAAGGAAGGTATATTAAAAAATTAAAAATGTGAATAGTTTTAATATTTTAAAGAAAAGTACATTTGAGTAAGTAAATGTAACAAACTAAACAACAGAGGCAGTGTAAACTAAATGGCAGAAGTGTAGTTTTGAGAAAATTCCAAACTTAAAAAAAGAAAAAAAAAGAGAGAAAATTATATATGGTTGTTATCACTTCTTTTAATACTTTTCATTGCGGTGGATTTCTAGAGTAAGCTTCCACCAGACACCAAACAGTGGGTGTCTGTCAGAGCTTACATGGTCTCTTTTACAGGCATTGCTGACACCAGTATCAGTTCCCTTATTGATGAATAGTTAATAACAGTGTGCATGCAAAAACAACTGAGATGTTCTCTAAAGTTCATTAAAAAAACAATTTTCTGACTTAATGACTAGCTATTTTGCAGATGTTCTTCACTGTTCTATAGTACATGCTTATTCTAAAAATCCCAATATTACTTCACTTGTAAGATTCAAGCAGTGCCTATAGTATGTTGTCAGGAATAATAATTAAAAAAAATATAAATTAGACAAAAACCCAGTAAGTTTGACCACCTGCAAGTTCAAAAACAGTGTATCATGGAACTCTATGGTACAATGTTTGTTCTACAGTATATAAAAGAGTATGGAACAGTTCTGTGTGCATACACTAATATACTCTATCAACCAAGGGGAAATGATAAGTACACAAGGAACTCCTACAGTCAACAAAAAGACAAAGACGAAAAACCTGTTGAATGGACGCTGGTGATACTGTCAAGATACTTAGAAAAAGTGTTCTTTTATTTGTGCTCACAGCTCCGATTAAAAGGACACGAACTCCTTTTACTTTTTTTTTTACTTCTAAGGTGAACAATATCCATCAGTTGTTGCAGGTGTTAATTTGCTGTTACTGTACCACAAGGCACTAATGTTGAAATATTGTGCGTTTCCATATATATACAGCACAGTAGCCCCAGAATATGGAGGTTAATACATAGACCTTCATATTGAGAAAGAACTGCTGGGTCAATACTCCAGGCAGTCCAGGGAACAAAAGCATATTTACAATCTGCAAATTTGTCCTCCAACTGAACTGAGACAAATGCATTCATGTCGGTCAGGCATTAGCGGTTGTGCTTTTCTTTAATTTTCTTTGTTGTACTAATTACTTTAAATACACCTACAGTACTGCTAACAAAATTAGACAGATGCACTGCAGTAGGTACCGCTATATCACAGTTTCAAAACAGTAGGCCCACAGGGTGCAAATTAATACAAAGTTTCCTAATATGAATCTTTATCACCGAATTATACAAATAGTTAATAATGGTAATGAGACAAATAGCAATGAGTTAAATCTTTGTAATAGACTAACCCTGAATGAATATCTACAATCAATGTATGTTAATAATAGTAACTTTGCATACTGAGAGATAATATATTATACATGTGCTCTTATAATCAGATCATAGCCAGAAATGGAAAACCAGGATAAAGCTCCAAGATGAATATGAAATAAAAAAGCACTAGACCAATCATTAAAGGAATAACGAAGGCAGGGATCAAAAGACAATTTATATTATTCAGTAACCTTAAAACTCTTTAATACTCGGACCACCCCGACAGACGCACCACAGCTACAGGTCCGGTTGGAAACACCGCCCAGAGCGGGAATGAAACGGATTACCACCGGTCCTGTGCGTACCTGTGGATGCAGTCTGTTTTGACAAATCAGACAATCTACAAGCCAGAAGGAAATGGTCCGCCTTTACCGCTAGACAAGACAGAGGACGAAGTGTTCAATGCAACATGGAAACAGATTTGAAAGGTGCCATCTATCTCCCCAGAGGTAAAAGACAGGCTCAGTATAATTATTCTATTTCTGGCAGACCAGTTCTGGTGAAACCATTCATGAAATTACAAGGATAAAACTAAACCACTGAGCAAAATCAGTGCTCTCTCCTCTTAAAAGAACATTAATACTACTTCTATCGCAAATTTACCGTGGACCATCATACTAACTACATCATTTGGCGACAGTGGCCCCACATTGTGTTGTGTTACAACCAAGCACCACCCATAGTAAAACTTAAAAGATTTTTACAGGATCGACCACGAATTGGTCATCTTTTAGCAAGTGTACGTCAGCGAGTCAACTCTCACTTACCTCTCTGGATATTTTGTAATCAAATTTCAAAGGAGGGAATGTAAAATAGTTCGGTAATAGAGCTCCGAGTGTACTCAGTAACAAGCATATCAGGACGGAACAGAAACATTGGTAGAAGGTGATAAAGATCGGGGCATCAAGCTGAAAAGGAGAGAGAGAAAAAAAATGGTTAATTTACATCTTAAATACACAAACAAAAAGTTTTACACAAATTTTTTAAATGAAAAGGATTGTTAGAACCTTCACACATGTACAAAGCTCTGTAACAAATTGCTACATCTACTGCGGATTTATTCACGGTACTATTAATCACAGACGCACGCGAAATTATTTCAAGCCGTCCCCATATTGAAGGCAGGAGGACTTGAGAGCAAAGTTTGCCAGAGGTTTACCTAATTACAGGATAATAGTTTGTAAGCTGACCAATACTGCATGGCAATACATGCTATCATAACTCTTTCAATCATTGCCATCACTTTCACGGATGAACAATCGCATGTTCTGATGTCTGACACATAGTGCAACTACTGCCTGCACCGGTTTATCAGCTCCGCCTACCGGTTTATGAGCTCGGCCTACTGGTTTATGAGCTCGGTCTACCGGTTTATCAGCTTCGCCTACCGGTTTAAAAGCTTCGCCTACCGGTTTTTCAGCTCGGCCTACTGGTTTATCAGCTTCGCCCTACCGGTTTATGAGCTCGGTCTACCGGTTTATCAGCTTGGCCTACCGGTTTATCAGCTTGGCCTACCGGTTAATCAGCTCGGCCTACCGGTTTATCAGCTCGGCCTGCCGGTTTATCAGCTCCGCCTACCGGTTTTATCAGCTTCGCCTACCGGTTTATCAGCTCCAAAACCTGTGCACCATTGGGTCCAAACTTTACATGTGACAATGCAATACCCCAATTGCACTCTACTTTTGTTTCAACAGCCAGTGCCCTAGCATAAAATTCTCCACAGTCAAAATCAGGTTGCTAGGATATGGCAGCACCTAACAACCAAAAGCGAATCACATTCTAAATAGCTCTAGTTTTTCCAGTAATTTTGAGGGATATACTGTATTTTCTTTTGTGAAGAGTAAAACTTGTTTACTTTTCATACATATTGCACATAATGCCGGTCCTACAATTAACAAGGAATTTTGAAAAGGCATAAATATCATCAACGTATGAGCAGGGTCACCAATCCCAATTGAAAAGTGAGGGGGATATAATGATTGAACGTGGACAAAACTGAAGGGGTGTGCATATAGCGCACACCGCGAGTGCCTTGGTGCAAAGCCTTTATGAGGGTTGGGGTCCAGGGGTTCGCCATGGGGACCCTGATGGGTTCCAGGGACAAAGTCCCGGCAGGGATGGACCCACATCTACAAATCTTCAAATTTGCTTCTATTTGATGTGTCATTTATAAATATATTGTAACAAAAGTCACATCTGATATCCATTAAGCAAGACTTATCTATTTAACATCCGGGTGTAACTTAGGGCCTTTATTATGGTGGTGTAACTTAGGGCCTTTATCATGGTGGTGTAACTTAGGGTGTAACTTAGGAGCTTTATCATAGTAGTGTTACTTTGGGTGTAACTTAGGGCCTTTATCATGGTGGTGTTACTTAGGGTGTAACTTAGGGCCTTTATTATAATTAACACAATTGGAACTTCAACCAAACAAATGAAACATTTGTAAACTTTGCACACAAGAATATATCATGTTGTTATAAAGATGTCTACAACATGCACACATACAGTATGGTATCATAAATACATTTAAAAACCACTCTTGGGAAACTGGGCATGTTTACTTAATCGGAAATATAAAAACCTATAAAATGAAGATACCAGGGCCGTAGCCTGGGTAGAATCTGTAGGGGAACAGTTGAGGAACAACGAGAAACATCATGTACAGTATCGTCCAAATGTTACAGAGTGCTGCTTTAATGTACATATGTACCAGGGACTTTTTAAAGAAACTTTTAGTGGCTGGGCCATTCCCCAAATGGGACCATCATGAGTTATGATGTTCACACCATCATTTATTAATGAACAGTGGTCTTACTTAGACTGCTACACTGTTCACGCAGGTTAAATCTTAGGAGCTCTCTACATTAATTATTATTATAACCAAACCACAATAGTGCATATATACTCGCATACTTCTATTTTGTACACAAAATAAATCCAGGGAGTTGATGGTATTTTTAACAGCGATATTTTGAAAAGAAAACTTCTTACAGTAATGTTAAGTGTCTTTTACTGGATATGTGGTACAAACTTGAGGCTACGTGGCTCTGAAGCCTACCATCAAGAGTGTTTCGTCCAACAGCAACCAGAGTGTAGACTGATCTGTCCCTCCCAGGTAATGCATTTTATATAAATCCCTTAACAATACGTAGAACTACCACATGTATAAAATGATGAACTTTACCCTACAACTTAGCTTAAGACATAATACACAAATACTACAGTGCATTCCTACCACCCCTCAGCAATTATACTCCTTTACAGAGATAAATGTGATCAGATGAGTATCCCTAGAAAATATCATAGGGGTTACATCAAAATCCCAGGATAAGCCTGATACCACGTGCCGATCCATTGGAGCAGCCCCAAAAGCCATAATCTGCCAACAATTACAACTGGTTTACTTAATGCCAGGAGAGATAACCCCTATATAATTCCAAGGGGATTTAAACTACCACAATGGCTCCACAACGTCCACACAGAACTCCCATTGCATCACAACTTTTCAGTAACAGCGTTACAATATGATCATTTGGCTAAAACTAACTGAAATAGCCCATACTGTCCAGGCAGTCATATTATCGTAGGCCTACTTTCATTTAGGATGTGGAAATCTCACGGGACGGGGACATAATGAGTAACATTGTTATACAATATGATTAGCAGTTCAGCACCCTGGCTGAGCACCATACCTGTATGTATGTCTCAAAACTCCTATGAAATATATAATTATTTCAAAAACACTAAAGTCTATCATGAATGACATTGCTAACCAAACTGGATGCACAATATAATTTACATATAGAGTTATATTGCTGGCATGTGATAATATACAAATAATGAATGGTTATGAGTGCAATAGTGCAAATATTACATGAGTTGAAAGATGGAATGTTCCATTCAACGAGGCGCAGCCGAGTTGAATGGAACAAATTACATCTTTAACGAATGAAATATTTTCACTATTGCACGAATGGAAACCATTCATTATTTGTTTTATACAACACCTTCAAAATTGGATATTTGTATTATAGACGAGCATATTAATGGGTAAAATGCACTCATGCAACAGATTGTTTTAAACAGACAGGTTTCTCTGCTCTCTTACCATTGAAAAAAGTGCTACCAAAAAAGTATAACCCATGGTTCTATTTCATAGAGTGCAATAGAGCGGATTTTGCATGCAATCGACGAGCAATTGACCAATCAAATGGCCGGAATATAATTAGGTGTTGTATAATACAAATACTATTAGGTATAAAAAATAACATACTGGAAAGCGAATGCTGCTGGCTTTCATTATCTGGTGGCTTAGCAGATAGCTTCATTGGTGTATCGGCGTGGTTCCTCATTTAATTTATGCTATAAATGTAAGCTGTGATTCTTATTTAAACCCAGTTGAATGTTCTATATATTTCGTCTGGGGATTCAAGTTCAAGTTGAGTAGATCAGAATAAACCAATTATATCATAGCACAATGTTTGAGCTCCTTACACGAGTCATTATGAGCCTGGGGGGGGGAACATTTGATATTGTATCCCCACCGTTCGGGAAGTGGGGGAATTCCCCTCGTCCCCCATGATTGATGCCCCTGGGTACCAGCAAAATCAACATAACCTCTGATATTTATACCAATTTTTCTTTTTTCTCCAAAAACACCAATTTCTGGTAGAATAAAACTAATGTTATCAACATCAAGATGTGGGTATGTAGTTGGGCTGTTTTCACAGCTTACATGCCAAAAATTCAAGCTAGCTGGGTGTACTGAACAAGCAAGCTTATAGGTGGATTTGTATCTAGTACACATGGCGGGATCTATGCAATATGCAAACTATTACAGTTGTGGCTGCTAAAGGAACACTTGAAAGAAATATGGACACTGGAATCAGACAGTTGCTATCTGTATTGATTCTATTGAATATTCAAACTCAACAACACAAGAACTAATACTGGCATTCATCCAGAAGGCTCTTGAGGGTATTTCCAAAGCATTTCTTCATACAGATTGTGTCCAGCTATTTGGTTAAAACTTCAAAGAAATATAAAGAAGCTAGGAACCATTATCTTCTACAACACTCAACAAGGGATCCAATTATTTTTTCTTTTCAAATTTACAACCTTTTGTCACAAGTTTCCAGATTAACAGTCAGTAAGAAGTTTATTAAAATAACAAGTTATTCCTTCAGAAGTTCAGACATCCTTTACATTGATAATATCTACTGAACTGTGACAAAAGGTATAGCACTCTATTCTACACCTCACCATGGCAACGAGACTTTTCAACAAAGACAGCCGTAACAGTTTATTGTTAAGATATGAAGGTGGCCATCGCTGCCAGAATGTGGTATGTACATCAAAAACCACAATGGAAAGCTGTAACATTGCAGGGTTTTCAAGTTCATTAGTGGCGAATAATTGACTCAGAGTGTTTTGTACATTGTATTTCATGCAACATAATAGGTTAATAGTAAGCTTAGATTTCATACAGTGTGTGACCTTTGTGCTGTATACGAACCTATATTTCAAAGTACATACTAAATTGCCATAAGATGTTGTAGCCTATTCCAACATGGTAATGAACATCATTTACATACTTTTTATTCCCTCTTTCCTACATGGGAAGCTGAAGTTTGTGGTTTCGTGGGTAACCTAAGAAACAATATGACTTTAACACATGTGTCTTCCTCCCATTAAACAAGCAGAAAACGAAAACAAATATTTACGACATAAAGTGGGAGATATCATGAAATGATGAAAATGTACTTATTATGTAAAAACATCACCATAACGGTACGAAACAAATTTGACATTAAGCCCTTTCCATTCATTAATATTTATGGAAAGGTAACCACAAACAACCTACTCATCACCGGGCATCTACCTACCAAGTATGAACTACATCGGACCTACGTTTGAAAAAATATTGACCTTTTAAGAATTTTATGTTAAGTCCTGCCCACTCATTAATATTCATAAGATGGGAACCAAAAGCAATATGCCACATCTACACATAATGGGGCATGCATCTCCCAGGTATGACGTTGATTCAACTTGTGGTTGTTGAGATATCATGTTTTATACAAGCTAGCTATCACACACACACACATACACCCACACACACTCACCTTTACGCACACATCAGCACGATTGCAAAGGTTACTGAGCCTTTAGGTTACTGAGCCACAATTACTGAGCCACGATTACTGAGCCACGATTACAAAAGGTACACGATTACAAAAGGTACACATTACAAAAGGTTACTGAGCCACGATTGCAAAAGTTACTGTAACGAACAAATTCTAAATTAGCAACATCCAAATTAGAATTCTGCCTTGCTTAGTACGCTTGCTAGCAGTTAATATCTCTCAGTTTACAAGAAAATTCACAACATTTCAAATCACCTTCATAAAATATTGCAAGCACTCTTTGCAAAGGAGTGAACAACCTATTCTAAGGCATGAAGAGTAACATTGATTCCAGTTGAATTGAAATGGAACAAAAGCTAACATTTTCAGTTTTTCACTTCATATTCAAGCATATATTGACTTTTGAAGTTATCCACTGGTGGAATGTTCCACAAGTATGTCACAATGAATTTGCAAGATCCGATATCCAGACACAGCTGGACACTAGCACACCCTCTTGATTCTTGAAGTCAAACTGTCATACTGTAGGAGCTTATAAATTAAGTTTCAATATGGCATAAAAAGATGTAAAAAGTATGAGATTTCCTCACCTTTAAATCTTCACTGCTTAAAAGATACTTGTTGATAAACACCAGAGAAATCGAGATGACCCTAACAGAAGGTGAAGTGAAAGGAAATGAAAATGAATAAAAAAATATATAACAAAATCTTAATAAAATGGACAAAAGAAATCAGAAATTTAAGATAAATGCTGCTGGAAATAGATGGTAAAGTCAGATTTAATATGGAAATATTGCTTTGTGAATAGAAATTTATACAATTCTGACTAAAACAGTATTTATCTTTCCATCAATAACAGGATAGATATTTAAGTATCAAACAAGATTAGGAAATCTTTTGATTAATATTTAACCAAAGGCATCAAACAGAGTTCTGATATATATACTACTGTACTGTACTGTACATTTATCTCATCAATGTCAATTTTATAGTAAGTTCTAGGGATGATGCTCATACATATTATGTAGCCCAGTACTTCCTAACATATATAAATATGAACTGTAGACAGTATGCAGTGTATTCATGTACATCTCCTGGAAGTACAGTACTGTGAACAAAATGCTGTCGTCTCTAAAGAAGCTTTAAAACATACCCGAAGGGAGGAAATCACATGTAATCACAATTAACAAATTAATGCACTTAATTGACCAATCTAGAAAGGGGTGTAGCATGTACTGGTCAGGCATAGAATCTTGCATTATGGAAGCAAAGTACATCTGTGAGGTCACTACCATGTTTCATAGGAAAGGACGGGGAGGGAGGGGGGGGGGGGTGGTCGGATTTAAGTCTATTGCTTTGACAAACTGTTTTTTTATACATTAAGTCTACCTGTGAGAGATATAAAATCAGTACAGTATGGTACAGGTTTATTAATAACTAATTTGATCACATCTTGACCAAGAACTGCTGTAGTTGTGTTGCTTTAGGTCAAGCAGTGGTGTTGAGAACCAGGTAAGGGCCTGGGGAAAATTATGTCACCATGCTCATCTTTCGGAGCTTTCATCATTCCTGATGTATATTAATCTTTATCCCATGTCTCTAATTGAACCCATGCCAATGGGGTGTACAGTACTGTAGCTTATAGCTGTCCTGACCCTCTCCCCCTCCCTCCCACCACCCCTATCTTTTCTGAACTGAGGCTAGGGCTGGCAATACCTCTTGTTAAGACAAAGAATGATTCAAATGTTCGGCTTTTCCCAAATCCATAGTTTCTTTACGCTTTCTCTTACTTGGCAGTTTAATCCACCAATTGTTAGTTTTGCCACATTCAGAAGAATGGAGCTTTGTCTGAGCAGGGATTATTGGAAAAATTGTGAACCTCCCTTTCAAATTTGTTTCCATCTATTGAAGATTGCATTGTCATAAGGGAGATCCATATGATTTTCTCAATACAGATACAATTTAGTGTACATGTGCTGTAACATTTATGTTATTGTAACTTTGACATTACATAAAGAAATAAGAAGTTTGAAACTCACCAATAGCATAAAACTACAGCAGTAATTTTAGTGTACATCTGAAAAAGGCTGGGTTGCTTCTTAGGCGTTTCATTGGCTAGAGGATCCATATTTAACCCTTCACTTAAAAAAGACTGGTTGAATGAGCCGTTCTGATTCCTTTCAAGGTATTTTTTATAGCTGAAGAAGAAAAAAAAATAGCACAAACATTTACTTTTAAAAGTCAGTGTTTTTGTCTCCCATTTCTAAATAAGAAATCACACAAAGCCTCTTAAACGCGTCTCGTACAGGTATTAAAACAAAAGTATAATCAAAAAGGCTGTTTTTCATATGTTTATGCACAATCGCTGTTCGACATATTGTACAGTACTGCTTGCCTTGCAAGTGTACAATATGAGCACCTTTAAAAACAAAATTCTGTTGCCACACATAGTACCCTGTTACACAGTGTACTGTGCAGTATTTACATTTTTTTTCTTCGTGATTTTGTTTACTTTATAAAATCAGTGTGTATGCAGGATAATTATCAAGTGGTTAACTGAAATGAGGTTGAAAAGGTTGAAAGGTTGCAAGGTTGAAAGGTTGAAAGGTTGCGAAAAGTTGAAAATTCAGAACTGCACTGTGAAAATGATGACAGCAAACAGTGAAGATTAAGACTTTCACCAGCCACAGGTCCAGACATACATTGCAGTACCCAAGTTGGGGAAAACAATAAAAAGGCAATCTACACATTGCTTTACCCATTAATTTGTTATAAAAGGCACACAATAAACGCAATGTGCTTTGAGAAAAAGCTCTAAATTTAAAAAAAAAAAAAAGCATTTATACTTTGTTATCTGACAATGATGGGTAATACTGTAATTGCTGATTCCATTGCTTGAAAAGTAAAAAAAACAAATGTGAACACTTTGCACATTTATGAACCATCTCAAGCAAAGAATTTGCAAAGGAGGAGGGGAAATCCTTTTGGCAAATTCCCTGCCCAAAGGCAAGGGAATTTGATTCCGAATATGATTAATACACTTGCGATTAAAGTTATTTCAGACCTGTTGACATTTAAAAGCAGTTGTACTTCTGGCAATATGACCATTTGCATCGACCAGAGACATGATTTTCAAGTTTCATGGCTGATTGTCTATTTAGCTCTTTTAACAGACACTTGTCATGTTTGTCAATACCAATTCAAATTGTGAGGTTCAAAACATCAGATGCTACAGTAGTACTGTAAGTATCACAGCAGCTGGTTGAAAATTAGCTATTACTGTACTTTAGCAAAACAGCAGAATAAACAATTTGTGGCCACACTAACATAGTATTGCTAACAGAAATTTAAATCTTGCATCCCAGGAATGCAAAATCTTAAAAATTGCTTGTCACAATCAGTAGAAATATGCTTCTGATAAAATAAAAAAATGCTGCAATGTTAAAAGTTCCCACAAACACAATGCTTTAATTATCATGATCCCAGTTGACACAATGGCATGCGTGCAGCGATAACGACGGAATGGGTATCAAGAAAAAAATCAAATAGGTGTTAAAATTGACAAAGCAACAACTAAAGCAACAAACAGGATGTTCAATTAAGTTCTAGCTGACATTAAATGTATATTCTACACATATATTGTATGTACTCTCGGGCTACATTGTATCTACACAGTTGACATAGTATAAGAATACGCACACTGTCATGCGAATCAAAATCCATGTTTGTAGAAAAAAAAAACTACTGAACAGTTTCTGCAAAGACTGCCAAAGTATAGTATAAATACTGCTGTTACAAACTGGTCAGTTAAATTAATTGGTTTGAGCTCTATGAGTGGTTTACATAATTAACCGCCAGAGAAACCTAGCCATTGGTTACAAATGCCTGCCGATGATAGGCTAAAGTTGCTCATAACTTCCACTAGTTCCTGTTCTTATGTACCCTAAACAGTTTCCATGCTATGCCATATGTTGTACTGTACTTACAGTAGTTCTCCTTTTCTTCATACCACTGGGCAAATTAACCTCAACCCCAGTCTGTTCTGATCCCTTTGATATTGCTTAGAAACTTTATTTGAATGTAATGTTGATTCAATCCAGATGCAAAGCATCGATTTATTGCCCTCAGCAATATCTGTTCATGAAAGAGCTGATTGCAAATGTTGCACAGAAAGTTGGAACTGAGCCAAAGCGGAGAGAACAAACATGGGAAATCAACATCTGCTGGAGTGCTGGTCCATATCAGAGTTTATGCTTCCCATTTACAGTAAATTTCTATCATTTTAAACTGTCCAGACTGACATGTTAGCCTCTTAAGCAATACAATGGCTGCTTCCTACCATAAGTGTTTCATGGTGAAAATGTGACAACAAGGCTTAACATGAATTTTTGAGTGCACACATATGATGGTAAAACAAACATAGCTACTGAAAATTTGCACAGTAAAGAAGTTACACTACCACTAGTTGAAGTTCAGCGACATTCTTAGTGTGTAATTGGTATAGAAGAATAGGCAAGGGACTCCTAGCCAATGAAGGCATCAGAAAAGCACTGTTAGCTATTAAAAAAAAATCTTGATCTAGAAGAAATGTTGCTATCACTCAATGATGTTTTTCCAACTAGCAGCTGTGAATTATGGGCTATGCGTAATGAAACAATCACCACTAGGATTGAGAAAAGTTTTGGTTCTTTTGAGCAGAAAATAGCATTTATACATCAATCAGTTCAACATTAATGATGTGTTCCGAGATTTTTTGTTTTGTGGATATGTGATTGTTTTAACTGAAAAAAGAAGTTTTCTTATGTCAGACTCAAGCACGTTCATGACCTTACATCTCTGGCTAACATCTTGCTTCTGGCATGTAGACTTCTGCATTTGTAACAATGCTGACCAACTATATGGAGACCTTTAAATTAACACTGAAGTTAATCTGCTGAAAGTGTTCAGTTACTAGCTACCTGCAGGGCAGGAAATAAACGAAGGCCATGGCCATCATATTTTTCCAGGATGGCCTTGATGCCATACAAAAACACCTATCATCGAAGGCCACAAAGGCTGTCGTGCCCAACGCCGTAATTTGGCCACTGTGACCATTCCAAGTAGATTCATAAAACCATTCTAGATACAAAATCATGAAGTCCACGAAATAAACTTCCACGAGATAAAGATCAGATAATATCAAAGTATGAGTCATACTTGTTTTACTTGTTCCTCGAACTGTTGGTTTTACTTATAGCAAGCATGCTTTTTGTATCTCTGGTCCAAAGTCATGGAATTCCCAACTATCTAAAATGCAAACCTTATAGATCACTATTCATGGCTTTAAGCTGAAAACGTACCTCTTCACAAGGTATTTTAGTTGATTTTTTTCTTTCTTCTTTTTTGTTATCTGTACGGCGCTTTTGATGACTTTTACTTATAATTGGCACCTTATAAGTGTTTGGTATTATTATACATATTATACATGTGTTTTTGCATATTTAGTGATTTGTACATTATCTGAGCATAGTTAATACATGATTGAACAAACCAATAGTATGTGTGATTTGTTCTGCTTCTTATTCATATTCATATTATCACATGAAGCTAATACTTATGTTTCTTTGGCTGTTTAGCAACATAATGTTTTTGGCCTTGGTGCCCTACTGCCAAATAATGATTGGCCTTAGTGCCCTATTTGATTCCCTCCCAAATTTATAAATCACAGAGGCCAAATTGCCTTGCCCTGCCCAAGCCTTTCTTCCAGTCTTGTACCTGAAGTAAAAATTTAATGTACAACTTGTATCAATAATCCTTAGAATAACTGTTGCATGGTGTGAACCATGTTCAATGTTTTAAGGTTGCTTAATGGTTACTATGGAAAATGGGCTCACCATGTTCCAAGGCATACATGATAACAATACTTTAACAAGTATAAAAAAAAAATTTCTAGCTTAAACAAATCAAATAACAATGCGACCAAAAACACATAAACTTTGGCATCCAAGTAAGTTTTAATCTTAACATAACATCATTTATTGATCGTTTTCTTTCAAATAGTTGTGCTACACCTGGCGGAACTACTAACACTTCAACACTAGGCAAAGGCCTACTGCATTTCTATTCTATGATACTAAGCAAGAACTGTAACTTACTGTAGTTGAGGCCTATGCCTAGGGTCTAACTTACTACTACTACATTAGCAATAACCTTTCTATAATAGAATAGGGTAGCCTAATTCATCAAATGTTACCTATTTCTGGTTGTAATCAGCACTGGTAAGTAGTGTTTAGAGTCAAATACCATGTCTACTTTGCCAAAAGATGCGGTAAATTTGCGGTTTTGTCCGCTGATTTATATAAACAAATACGTTATTCTACTCAGTAAATATGTGTACCGTTCGATGGGCAAGCACGTTCAATGTGTACACATGCCTAGGCCTACAAACGGTACAGTAACCGTGAATCTTTACTTGAAAGTCAGTCTACGGAGTACGACCATTATCTTACGTAGAACTCAAACAGACACAGCTGCGCTGATAAAATAGTATGTTAACTTAATTATTTTGATTCTCCATATCTAAAATGATGTACTGTAAGAACGTAACCAACCTGTCATAGGGAGGATGATCTAATTTCCACCTTGGTATTGAGCTTTGTCGCATGTTAAGAGGATATATGCTTAAACTCTGACATTTGTAGCCAATACAGGGCAGTGCCACGAAGTCAATTGCGCAATACCTGCGACGTCTCCATGTATTACGTAATGTAGATGTTTGTAGTACACGTGAAAGGGGACGGGCAGGCAAGTCCTCATTATAAGAACCTCATGAATAAAAAACGAAAAAAAAACCACAAACCACAAATCTTGTAGCAATTCCTACAATGACTGTCTGTCTCCTTGAACCACCGACAGTGTAAGAATTCAGTGGGGTAGCCAAGGCGATCCATTCAATCAGAATCACAACCCTCTAAAAAAAACTTCAAGTTCTTATGAACATTTCAACCACTATGAACTTCTACAACAGCCTATACCCATACATAGGAACTGAAAAGACACTCCTCTTCCCCGCTTCCCCCTACAAGAAACGAAAGCAGAAGAAGAAGAGGAGGAGGAGCAGGATGATGAGGATAAGAATAATGAAGATGCATGATAATAATGAAGAGGAGGGGAAAGGGGGGGGGGGGGAGATGGAGGAAGAAGAAGAAAAGCACTAAATGTCAAATGTATCAAAAGTACTTCCTGAAGGTTCTGAAATTGCAAATTATCTCCTGCAGTAATATGCCGGTACAAACTCCCTGGGTCCAGGCCCCCAGGGGCCCGGTATCATGAGGACCGAATCTATGACCAACGATAGGCTGTAGACCAATCTTCAAATCAGAAGATATTCATTTTCTTATTTCTTAAATGCTGTTCAATATATATTGTTGAAAAGTTCTTTCCCGATACTCCCCAAGATAGGAATTCTACGAAACCCTATCCTCAACAGAGAAAGCCTCAGAGCAGGCGCGTGGCCAGGAATTTGCCAAGGGAGGGGCGAAAATGTAGACAAATTATCAGAGCCGTAGATTCGGCATTGCAAACTATCTAAGCATAGCGCCACCCAGGGGCGTCAATCCGATTTGAAACGTGGGGGGGACGTAATCGATTCGAGTATTCCGGCCGCAAGTACTATCTAAGCGGAGCGCCACCATCGGTTGGCGCGCAGCGTACCAAGAAAATTTCAGATTTCAATACCTGCCAGATCGCTGGAGATGGCACTTGCCAGGCTGGATAGCAGCCAGCTAGTTGCGTGATTTCGGAAGAAAATTACAAATTCGTCTCTCAGGAAATCTGCAATAAAGTTCATGCGACCTTCATTTTTGGTGAATTATTTCTTTTATTAGTGATTCCAAATGACATGAACATTAGAACCCAGTGCAAGTTGACAAATGATGCGGCGAACTGGAACCCCAGCCCCATTTTGCCCTATGTTTCAAGATAGAATTCCCCTCATTTGTTCGAACCCATGACAACTAACAATCTGTGAATAAATTTACTTCGAAATGGGCACATTATATTGCACCAAGTCGGTCAAGGAATGACCCCAGGGCCTCAGATATAGGCCTATAGCAGGGGTGGGCACCCTTTTTGAATGAATGGGCCAGATTTTAGGGGGTGAAAGATTGACAGGGCCGCACCTAACCAACGACCTGCTGTTGATTTCAAAGCTTTGCTTCCGACGACGTTCCAGCAATAGGTGTGTACTAATCTGTATTCACAAAAACATAATGTAAATACAGTCCAGTTGATAATTAATGGTGATAATAGACCTACCTGACAGCATGATTAGTGCAGATAAATTCTAAGCAGCTAGTTCGTTTTTTGTGATGATGTAAAAAATAACTGGCGGGCCGCATGCGGGCCGTAGGTTGCCCACCCCTGGCCTATAGGAACGATGTCCCAAAATGTCCCGGACATACAGGCGAAGGAAGCTATCCGGCCGCGACTGCATGTGAGTTACTCGACTTGCCGTCCTGGGAGTCCTACCACAAAATGGTGCATTTCCTCATACGCCATTATTAATAATTTAATGTGGCTGAAAATCCAACTGGATGGGTTTTGAAGCCAG